>JAVJIF010011592.1:70000-145273 GCA_038442645.1 Agave tequilana
TAGCCGCCATTGCATTTGATGATTGATTTCTGGTACTTTATAGTTCTATTTGAAATTGTCCAGTCATAGCATTTAGTAAATGTCTTATAGTATTAGTCATATTGTGTGGAAGCTGTGCTTGTTCCAAATTTTGATGGTGTTTTTAGTATATTTACTATGAACCTTTAGATGACAAATTCCTGTTTCTCTTACTGTACTCTTGTTGATTTTATTTGGAGAGCGTCAAAATTACTGAATGCGAGTGTATATTGTTGTTCAATTAAAACCATTTCACATTTTCTCTCAGTTATTTCATGCCTTTCTTCTATGGCACAAGCAATCTTTTACAGTTTAACTGCATAAATAGGCATGAAACACGACATGTATTCTTGTATCAAATATAGGTTGAATGGGAGTTTTGGTGTTTGGAGTATTGGTCCTGCTTTATATTTGTCCTGCAGAAATGCATTCCTTTTCCTGAAAATGTTATTAGCTTGATGAATAGAGGAATACATGTTTTACTTTAATTGTAAGTTTCTTGCTACTTCTAGTTTGCTAGCCCGAGTACTGATTTTCTATGCTTCTCCAAGATATTTCTGTCCTAAGTATTATTATGATTTTTCATAATTTTTCTCTCCTCCCAATTGCACGCAGCACACACAATAGGGCACTCATTTACTCCTTCACAGTAGCATGGTAATGCTTCCACATCACCTTTACGTTCTTTTTAGCAATAAATACATGTTTTCATCTTTATTTTTCATCTACTTGTGAATGCATTTGATTGCATTTGAAATCTTACAGATCCAAATCTAAATATAACTTGATTTAGCCTCTTGGCCAATAGCCAAAATGAGCTTAGATTAGGCGGTAACGTGCTCCCACTTCAATTGGAAGGCAACTAGTTTGAATTTCCCATGTTCGCTGGAAAATGAATTTTCAACCCAAAAAAGGGTAAAATCCTTAGGTTTTTTTGGGAGGGCAAAAGGCATAGGCTGGGCTTGAACCTAGCAGTTTTCACAACCCTTCATAACCCTTAAACACCTGAGATCTTAGGCATGAGAAAACCTGTTGATTCCAGACAACAAAAAGCATTCTATGTTTCCACTTTTAGTTAATTTTTCCCAATATATATTTTTTAATGGTACAACAGGAAAGATCCTTTTGATGGGAGTATCGATATAGTAAGGATTCGAGTAATTAGCTTATAGTTATTAGTGCCAAGTAACAAGTTTATGCAATGGAGTTACAAAGCAATATTGTTAACTTGTTATGATAAAGAACTGCTATTCGGAATTTTCTTCTTATGTGATGGTAATTACAGAAAACCCCAATGTTTTTATGGTGGTGATTTTTCGCTGCGAGTGATCAGACGGTCGATCCACGCCACAAAAGAGAGTGTGTGTTTAAAGTATAAGTGCAAAATAATAAACACAACACAGAAAACGGATGGAGACAATATTTTTATGTGGAAACCTAAATTGGGAAAAACCACGGGGAGGAGGAAGAAAATTCACTAGAATTCGCCCGTTTACAGGATTACAAGTATGTATTGGTGTTTCTTAGAGTTGGAATCTGATAGAGGTCCTGGTAGAAGGCCCAGGGGTCCTCTCTCCTCCTGGAGAAGATCTACTTGTACTGAACTGTAAGTCTTGAGGTGGATTTTGCGAGATTAGCGTAGCTGCACGATCTTCATATGCGAATTTGTTGTAACGGTCGTGATTGCTGGCGTGATGGTTGAGATTGCTTGCAGGAAATTTCGTAACTGTCCACCTTGAGCGCATGGGTGTTACACGTCTTCAATGTGAGGGAGAAGAGGCAGCTTGATTGCAGGCGGAGATTTCAGTGGTTATTACTGAGGGCCTTCGAGTGAAATCGGAGATGTTGGACTGTTGGTGACTCTTGAGAGTGATACCTTTGGAACGAGGGTTTGCTCCGGAATAGCTCTGGGTGGCAGAGCTTTGGAGGTTGATTTGAGTTTGAGCTGGAGTGATTCTGGAAATTGTGGACCCTCTGGGGAGGGTCTGATGTGACAAAGGTAGTTGATTGTTGTAGAAACTTCAAAAAGGGGACTTGGTTGCTTGGACACGTGTCAGCATCTTGTTGATGGTCAATTTTTGACCACTACAACTTTGAAAATACAAAATTTTGTCTCTTGTACATCTCTCTATACTTATCCATTCCTTGCGTTTTTTCAGTATGCGGATGTCTAGCGCCACTATAGTGCGAGGAAAATGATCATCATGCATCCTTATGTTTATTTATGATGCTTTATTCATTTTATTTCCTCTCCTTTAGTGAAACTGTCACTTTTCTTACTTTCCCCAACCTTGAGAAAGAAGATACAAGCATTTTCTCCTAAATCTTTCTTCTAAGCAATGATTTTGACATCCTACTTTCCAAACTGTTTAGTGTTTACTTTCACAAGAAATTTTAGAACCCTAAGATTTTCAGACCTAAGAAGACACGGCATCCTTGTCCTAGAATTCTTCTTTAAATCCTAATTTACTGACTCCTTGAGAAATATCAAAATCTTTATTTTCTGTTTTCCCAACCTTTTGAAAGAAGAAAAGAAATTGTTTGCAAAATAGTCTGTGTTAGTCATGGTTGAGATTAGCAAACCAGTCCATAGTACCTAGAGAGGAGAGGTAAACTTCCAATAGTTAAACTTGCGAGAGACTTTATTTTCAAGTGATACCTTCGTAGGGTTGTGCCGATAATTTTTACCCCATAAAGTGACTTAAAAACATTTCTTATAAGTAGGAAAATCGTTTGTAAATCCTTGTGGAGATGATTTTTCTTATTAGTCAATCTGGTTTCCTTTGGCCTTTGGACTTATTTTCTTTGTTTTGCCTTGATTTTGATGATTTCATGGTTCCTGCTTATCTCATATTCCAACTTCTTGAATTTGCTGATTTCGTTTCTTGGACTGCCAGTTTCCTGACAGCAAATAGTGAATTGTTGTTTTCATGTCTATCTCATATTCGGGTAGCACTGATTTGTTTTTTTTTTTTTTTAATTGCATAAGGGTTCATATTTGCAACTTCCATTGTTTATTCTATCAACTGTAGCAAAACAGTAGTTTTAGTCATTCCGAGATAAATTTGTTCTCTATTTATATGGGTCTGCAAATCTCTTCCAGTAAAATATGGCATGTTTTTACACCATCCCTGTAGTATCTTAGTGGTTCTACATTTTACTTATGATATTTTACCGATAGCTATATCATTGATACATGTGCAAACATAACAGAGGTGATTTAATTGGTGTATTCAATAGCTATCCATTGGATGTGCAATTAGAATTGCGATATATTTCTTTCACTAGGCTGCTAGATTTTGTTTTTAGATTCTTGAGTTATGATACCTATATTTGTACACTAGGCCACTAGAGTTTGCTTTTGGTTTGCTGACTGATTGACCCTAATAATTGTTCACGTAAGTTGTATGAAAATTACCTTACCTCGATATCTTAAACACTTCTTAAATTAGCTTTTGTAGCCATCAATTAGGGATGTCACATATGAGATGCGACTCTTATAGGACCCTAAAAGGACATTAATGCCTCTGAGCTTGTTCCAAATTTTCTGTTTCCTTGCCCCCTCCCCACAACCACCAACAACAACGACAGTGCCTTTATGCCAACTCTTTGCTGTTGGCTACATTATCGCTTTTCTCCATTCAGCTCTGTTAATGGCCACCTGTTCTTAAAAGAAAATGCAAATATATAAAGAAGCGAGAATTCAAGTAGATAATAATCTTTACAATCTATGAAATAGATCTGCCCAAGAAATAAAAAGAAAAGAAAGCTAGATTGAAGTTTCCTTGGAGATTATGTAGTTTTCATCTTTCAGCAAAGAAATGTTTGAGATTGTGGTTGAGGATTGTGGTTGGTGTTTTAGGATTGTTGAAACTCTGGAGCATTTGTTATGTACATGTTAAGTATCTTCAACTGTATGGAGCTGGATTGGTGCAGCTATAGGCACTAAGAACTCGTTTATAAGTGTTCAAAATTTGCTGGCACATATAAAGATTGTAGTTGCTGATGAAGTTGTATCTGGAGTGTTTGCACAATTATGCAGCTTGGGGTATTTGGAAGGCAAGAACCCCTAAAATTCTTCAGGGGAAAGCTGTTTCAGTCAAGGAGGTGGTCTTTCTTGCTTTCCAACAAGCTGAGGAGAGATTTGAGGCAAAGGCCTATCAGTTCATCAGTCTAACTCTGATAACTACTGGAACCCCTACTTCTGTTGTATTCAGAAGGATAAACACATTTTCTTTGTCTGGGAGTTCCTACAACATGGTTGGTTAAAAGGTTAATTTTGACGGGGCTTATGATCAGTTAACTGGAAGAGGAGGTGGGGAATTTATTGTTCGAGATTGGCAGGGCTCTGTTAAGGGGGCTCAATCGTTTTTCAGGCAAGGACTATCAGTGCCAATGGTTGAACTTGTAGGAGCCTATGAGGGTATAAAGTTTGCTGTGAAGGAGTTGCAAGCTACTAAGCTCTGGGTGGAGGGGCACTCTGCTGTAGTGATGAAGTGGTTAAGCGTGTTTCAAGGTCCTGGCCATAGAGTTAATGCTTTGCTTATTGATATTAAGCGTTGGATGGGTAGCCTGGACTCCTGGTGTGTTTCGCATGTGTATCGTGAAGCTAACTCACCTGCATGTTGGGTTGCAAGAGAGGGGAAGGAAAATGGTGGATTGGTGTTATCATGAGGATTCAAGGAAGAAGAAGTGCCTGCAGAATTGTATGCTCTGTTAATGAAGGATAAGCAGGGGTGTGTTTATATGAGAGGGTAGTGCCTATCAGTCCCAACACATACACACTACTCTACCAAAAAAAAAAAATGTTTGAGATCTATATGAGTCTCAGGTCAAAGAGAGATTTTATGACGAAAAAAGATCTAATCTTTCTCTTTTCATGATAAGTTCTTTATTTTGGAAAATGTGATAAATTGCTAATGTTAAGTGCCCTGATATCTTTGTTCCTTAAATGTTAAATGGATTCCTTAAATGTTAAATGGTCTTTGGTCTAACAGTCCGTGAGCCTTCGAGTCTTAAGGGAAAAAAAGAAGAGAATGCAATATATGTTTACACCAAGAGAAATGTATGGATTATATACCTAACAAGTGGTAAAACTTGGAGGTATACCTCAAATTATTGTTCAATTCTAACTACCTGTCAATCTTTATTTCCCAGTTTTCTTGTATTCTAACATCGAAATAGCATTTCCTTTAGCAGAATTATGCATATACAATATGCATTGTTATGCTTTCAAACACGGTGTGTGATTCTTGGCTGTCCCTGGATAATGTTTATCTTATGAGAATGTACCTGTCGTCGACTTACTCAGAAGAAAAGTCATCCTATTACAGTGTGCATCTTTCTTTTGTCTTTGGCATCTTTGACATTTGCAGTATTTTTCCTCCTAATATTCTCAACAACATATTATGTTCATTTCTTAATTACCCAAAGTGAGTTATGGCGACTTCCTTAGTTCTATGCTGCTTTAAGTCCCTCTCAACCACACAAGATGGATAACAGACCAATTGTTTACACCTTCAATGCGACAAGTGAAGGTTCTATTTACCTATACTTTCTTCACTTATCAGTTCTTCTGCTGATGACTAAACTAACATGTAGTTGTTTGAAGATGGCATTTGAGTTATATTAGCTTATACATAGTACTGTATTCTTTTTCCCCCCTTGTGACTAGGTGGTCATTTTAATTTGACGATGAAGTAGTGCTCATTGCTTTAAAATTCTTATTCAGGAGTGTCATTGACTGTACTTCAACATTAGCGTCATGAGTTCTATCTTTCTGCAGATTGTTTTTTCAGTGTTATTTCTCATTAAAATTTTAATTCTTTGTCACAGTTCTTTAAAGATACTTAACCTAGATTTCATTTATTTATTTAATTTTACTTTGTTCTTGTTCTTTTATGCTGGATTGAAAGCGATACTGATTGCTCAAAAGCCATAGTACTGTTAACATGTTTTACATAGATTTTATTTTATTTCATTTTTACTCTGTTCTTATTCTTTTCCAAAAACTTTTATGCTAGATAAATGAGATAATGGCTAATATTCTAGAACCGCAATAGCCACAATAGAGATGGGTATTTGTTGTCAACTAGAAGAGTTTCTTGAATTAAAGCCTCTTGGTCTATCAATTGATAGCTTCCTGGAAGAGTTCTCCTATGTATCGAAATAATTTGAATCAGACTCGAGGTTAAAAAGATAAGGTAGAAACACACACTGGATATTAATATAGAAATCGAGTTCTAAGTTCTGCTTGGAACTAGTAGTTCAAATCCATTTAGTTTGAGACCTATCTGAAACACCAGCACCACCAATAATTTGGTGTAGCCTGAAACTTGGCCGAAAATTGTAAAAAAGCCCGGCCATTCTTAAAAGACAGCAGCTCTTACTTTGTTTGTTGCATCTTCCACTCTTTTCTTGGTATTTTGAGAAAAAAGGTGGTAAAAAGATAGTTGACTATGTATCTTAGAGGTTAGAGCTACATCAAAATAAAAATTGATATGTTCTTATTGGTCCTTTTTCCGTTTTTATTTATCAGGATATTACAATGATTTTAATGTCTTAGCACCAAATGTCCACTGGTTTTCCTGAACTGATGCCAAGCTTCTACGACAACTGAAATTGTCTTGCACAAAACACCATTATTTCTTTGTGAGTAAACTTTCCAGCTTCTTGTCTAGAATCTGATAGCCATTGTTTCTTGCAAGATCCAAGTAACATCTTTTAAAAACATATTATTTTTTTGGGAGAACTTTCGAAGCAGTAGATTATTGGTTTCTTCACTTGTTACAGAAGATAATGGCGTGTTTCTCTTTAAGCCGATGTCTTTAATTTCAGAAAACATGTAAGCTGGGAGATCTATCTCAATTTGCACATTATCTTAGGTTGAATGTAGGTTCATGAAAAGAATTATAAGCGTTTCTTCATTTTTATTTTTGTTTGAGTTTTATGATATAATTTTATCTATCTTGATATGTGGAGTTGTATGACACACTGGTTTATGGATATTGTTGGAAAGAGAGAGTTTACTGATGGGGAAGTTGATTAGGATCGTCGAGGGGTCGTCGAGTGATCGCCGAGGAAGTCGACGACGAAGACGAAGGGAAACAGCAGCAGAAAACAAGCAGCAGCAGCAGAACAGGTTCAGCGGTCGACCGGGCCGGTCGACCGCACATGCACAGCGTGCACAGTGTCAGAGACCGGTCGACCGCCCGGTCGACCGGAATGTCTGACTGAACAGGGCCCAACTCTCGGTTGTTTTCGGTCGACCGGCCGGTCGACCGGGCCGGTCGACCGACAGTCGGGTTTGGGCTGAAATCTGCAGTTCGGAAACCTGTTGTATTTAAGGGCTGCTATTGTTTTCTAGGGTTTGTATCTTGTAGAAGAAACTGCGAAAGAGAGATAGCAAAGGGGTTCTCTTGCATTCAAAGAGACCAAGAGCTATTGTAATCATCTTCCTAATATAAATCTCTCCATTGATTGCCCCGAGGACGTAGGCACGTTGGCCGAACCTCGTTAAATCTCGTTTTTGCGATTGATTTGTTCTTCTTGGATTTGTTGGATTGTTCTTTGTGGTTGAGATCTGTTGGATCCTCTATTGGTTGTTGTCGGTGCGCACAACAAGTGGTATCAGAGCATCCAGGTTGCTCTTTGGGATTTCTGAGGATTCGGAAGGGCTCGAGATCGGATCCGGTGGAGATCGTGTGTCGATCTCAGATCTGAGGTATTGGGTGTTCGAGGAGATCGTGTGTCGATCTCAGAAGGACTCAAGGAGGGCTCATTGAATCCGTGGTGGAGTAGATCTGGTGAGAAACTCGATCTAGGGTTTCAAGGGACAGGTAAAAATCCTATTTTTATCTGAGTAGAGATCTATTTCAAAGTTGGTTGATCTTCCGCATAGATAGAGAATCAGGGAAAATCTCAATGGCAGAAGAAACTGCATCAGTTAAGACAATGAACAATCACCCAAGGATTGAAGTTGTTAAGTTTAATGGGACTAACAATTTCGGAATGTGGAGATGTGAGATTATGGATGCACTGAATGCATCAAACCTCGAGGACACTCTCCTATTGGAGAGGAAGAAGAACACTACCACTGATGAAGATTGGGCGAAGATGAACAGATCGGCATGTGGCTTGATACGTTCATGCTTGTCACAAGACATAAAATACCTTGTGCAACATGAGACGTCAGCGAAGAAACTGTGGCAAACCTTGAAAAGAAGTACCTGAAGAAGAGTGTAGAGTCCAGGTTGCAGCTTAAGAGTAAGCTGTATCAGTTCAGGATGCAGAAGGGTAGCACAGTCAATGAGCACATCAACCGATATACGAAGCTTCTTACAGATCTGCTGAATTTGGATGTCAAGGTAGAAGAGGAAGATAAGGTGGTCATCTCTCTGAATTCACTTCCTGCAGAGGAGTACGAGACATTCACACTGACCTTCATTAATGGAAATGAGTTATGACACAAGGAAGAATGAGAGGCATCCTTCACAGTCAAGCTCAGTGGCGGAGGCACTGGAAGTAAGAAGCAGAAGTTCATCGCGGAAGGGCAAGGAGGTGAGAGGAAGATCGAAGTCCAGGTCGGGCTATAGGGATCTGAGGAAGGATCAGTGCATTTTGTGCCGAGAGATAGGGCACTGGAAAGTGGACTGTCCGAAGTTCAAGGGGAAGAAGAAGGAGCCGAATGCTGAAACAAATCTTGCAAAGGTGACGAAGACTCAGAGGAATAGTTCACAGGAAGATGGAGCAGATTCGGACTCGTCAGGTTTCTCGTTTTCAGTCAGTTCTCCCATTATTAGTAACTCATGGAAAGATGAGTGGATTCTGGATACAGGTACAACATACCACGCGTGCCCTAATCGGGGCTGGTTTTCCAACTTTGAGCAGCTGGAGGGGTGTTCGGTCGTTATGGGTGACGATCACCCATGTAGCGTGGAGGGTGTAGGTACAATCCGAATCAGGATGTTTGATGGGATGGAAAGGGAGCTGAAAGGAGTGAGGTATGTACCTCAGTTGAAGAGAAATCTAATCTCCGTGGGAACTTTGGAAGCATCGGGCATGGTGATATCTGTTCGAGATGGCGATCTCAGGATGATCAAGGGCTCGATGGTGGTGATGAAGGGCGTCCGCCGAGGCAATCTCTACTACCTGAAGGGTAGTACGATTACAGATCAGGTGGAGACTACAAGTTCATCAGATGATGTTGGCCCGGAGGACTGGCAGGGAAAGGCCGGACACGAAGATGGAAGGTCTTTGCAAGCTCCTGCAAAGAAGGAATCCATGGAAGGTGCTGCTACCTGCAAGTTGGAAGGTGGACACAGCGTTCTGGACAAGAAGACGGTGAGATTCAGCACCAATACTCACCACAATGAAGGTATTCTTGATTGTGTTCACGTGAGTGTATGGGGACCTGCTAAGACGACATCGCTTGGAGGTCACAGGTACTTTGTCTCTTTCATTGATTGTTCTGAAAAACACCTAGAGGGGGGGGGGTGAATAGGTGTAATTGCTAATCTAAGAAACTTAATGCAAACTAAGTGCGCTAAATTGTGGAAGCTAATGCAAATTATGCACAAACTAATACAATATAACAAGTGTAGCCGAATTCCCCTTGCGAGGCTCTGGACTAACTCCCCTTGATTCCCTTGAAATGGGTTGAGGTGCTATGTGAAGCTCTTGTTGGATGAGTACAAGTTAGGCACACACACACAAGCAATCCAAGCAATATGAAATATGTGCACACACAATCAAGCCAAGCAATCAAGGATAAATTACAATATGAAAGATGCAAGGCAACACAAGCAATGTATATAATATGAATGCTATGAAAGTATGATGCTTGTATGAAATGATGCTTTGCACAAATGTAAAGAGAGAGAGTTAGAGAGACAATGGATCAAAACGCAAACACCAAGATTTGTTTCGAGGTTCGAGCACCTTGCTCTACATCCCGCCTACACCACCGTGTAGGATTTCCACTATCTCAACTCCCACCGAGGGAACCTCTACCAAAGAGGATTTCTCACAACTCTAGGAGTACCAAACTCCTCTCTCAAACAACAACCTCCACCGAGGTCCAACAACCAACAACAACAACAACCACCTCTACCGAAGAGGTTTACAACCAAACTCAATCACCTCTACCGAAGAGGGATCCAAACCAACAACCCAATACAACAATCTCCACCTCTATCAAAGAGGGAGCAACTCAAGAAATCAAGGGTTTACAACAAGTGGTATATTTCAACCACAAACCTCTTTCCTTTTTCTTTTTCCACAAAACAAGATCCTAAATAGTTTAGGATAGAAGATATAGCTCAAGTGTGGAATCAAAGTGTTTTTGGAAACAAGCAATAAAGAAAAACTACTTGGGAAATCTCTTGTATATGATAGAAAATGAAATACCAAATCAAAATCCCAAAACCTAGTTTCTTTGATTTTCTAAAAACCCAAAACAAATAAAGATGAGAAGTTTTAAAGCCCCAAAAACTCTTTTTAAAACTCTTTTAAACGCTTCAGAAAACTGGAAATTTTTCTCTTAGAAATCTTGGCCAAAAATCCCCAAAGAGATGGGGTTTATATAGCCCCTATACAAAACTAGCCGTTAGGCTGAGCTGGCAGTCTGACAGACTGCCGGTCGACCGGTCCGGTCGACCGCCAACGGTCAGAATTGTGACCGTTGGGCAACTGCGGTCGACCGGCCCGGTCGACCGATAAAACCCGAGAGCAGAGCTCTCAACTCGGTCGACCGTCCCGGTCGACCGTGTCTGTGCCTAACAGACGTGCACGTCTGTGCACGTCGGTCGACCGCAACGGTCGACCGGCCCTTGGTGCGGTCGACCGTCACGGTCGACCGACCAGCCTATCAGCACGAAACAAGGTCAGAAAATTTTGGGAAAAATATTTTATAAAAACTTTTTATCATTTCTGAAAATTCCATAAAACTTGTTTTATCATTTTATGTTAAAACATAAACATGTGATAAAAATTTCAAGACAATATAACAACATATCAATTCATTTTTGAGTCTTGCAAATTTTATCAAAAACAAAACTTGTATTTTTATCAAACTTGATTTTTTTCAAAACATGAATAGGGATATCAAAATAAGTTTGTTTACCAAGTTAAAGCATGTATGTATAAATAGAAAACATCTACTATACATATAACATATGTAAACTTGTTTTGATCAACTATTCATAAAAACCAAATATCAAATCATAAAACGTGTGTGTCTTGTGTTCACTTGAGCATATCAACTAAACTAAGCTTTACAAATGGATCTAAAACTCAATCTAAACTAGGATACCTAAGTCTTCTTGACGATCTTCATCTTCAAGTAGACTTGCTCCAAAACTCCGTGATTCTCCAAGTGCAAAGGTATGATCTTTAAGCTTTGGCACCGGAATCATCATGAATAGCTTCTAATCATCTTGTTGAAGCTAATCACCAACCTAATATCCTGTTAATGATCTGAAACTTAGAAACACAAGAATATTAGTAAACATAACTACATGAGTTGATCATCATCAAAACTAGAGTGGAAGGCCATTGGGTCAACAATCTCCCCTTTTTGATGATGACAAAACTCATGGAGTTATATATGCATGGATTAAAGATAAGCTTCAAGGAAGCTCCCCCTTAACTCATGCATAGGGATAAATAATAAATATATGCAATGTATATTAAACATGAAACATGCGTATGCATAAACAATAAATGGTTCTAGATATCAAATGGAATATTCAAAACAAAATAAGCTCTAGATACCAATTACAAAGCAAACTCTATATATCAATTAAACTTAATATTCTTGATATTAAAACATAATATATGCATATAAAACATAAGCATGCATATAAAAAATATGTACCAATCATGCATAAAAGTAATTTGAGTTTTATATATGCATGTTAAGTTCTCAAATAATTCTCCCCCTTTTTGTCAATCATCAACAAAGGGGTAAACAATCAAAACCATAGATAAAATGAGGGGTAAAAATCTTTCTCCCCCTTTCTGTCAATCAAAACAATGCAAACAATGTTCTCCCCTTTTTTGTCTAAAACAAAAAACAAAGTCAATAAGGGGTGACTACAAACATGATATCAATTAAAAAATATGTCAATGAAGTATCTTGATACCAATAAACAAGGATCAATATATGTTATATGCTATATACATTCATGAAGAGGAAGACGCTAAGTTAGCTTCCCTACACATATGCATTTTATGAAGAAGGGATGACAAGCCCCAATTCACATAACACATATTATGTAATGAATAAGAGGAGATGTGAAGCTCCCCCTACACACGTATATCATATAAAGAAGAGTTGTCAAGCTCCTCAATTTATAATATACTCAACATGAATCTATATGTAAGAGAGATGTTAAGCTCTCCTTGCATATAGGAAATACAAATCAAAACTTTGAATATTTTCCTTAAACAAAATTTTGGAAATACCAATTGTAATTAAACATAAGTCTTGAATTCTTAAACATGAATCTTGAAACCAAAACAAATTTTGAATTTCTTAAATATGATACCAATTGTAAATATTTTACCAATTGAAAAGATTTTACATAGAAACATTGATACGAATTGTAAGAATTGTTCATTTTACCAATTTGATGTTGATATCATATGTTTAAAATAACAACTTTTAATCATAAAGTGTGGGAGTACAAATACCAATTGAAATACAAAATCAAAATTTCTCCCCCTTTATGAAATACAAACTAAAGTCATGCATAGTCTTGATAACAATTTAAAAGTAATCAATTTAAACAAAATTGAAACTCAAGCACTAGCATAAATACAAACATATATATGTATGAAAAATAGATACCAATAGAAATTGATATACTTGGAATTTAAAGCAAACATACATACAAAACATATATGAGTATACAAGAAGATCAAAATGATACCACTTGAAAGAGTTCAATGATACCAATTGACATAACAATAAGTTCAAGTGTATACATCATATTCTCTACCACCCAATCATAATTCAAGTTTTAAAGATTTTCAATTTAGGGCATACATGAACATGATCTCCCATCCTACCGCCCTTTGAAGGTAGGGGTTTCAAAGATAGATTTGAAAATGTAGTTTTGTTTGAAAATCACTACCAAAATGAAGAACACCGCAACTAGTTAAATGGAAAACTTGTTAACTAGCACGAAATCCTTCAAGTAAGGAATAAAACAAAATTGAAATTCACATGATAATCATCACTCTAACCAATAAAGCATAACTCATGAGAAACAAAACATGAGTAATAGATATGAGTGTACAAATAATATGTGAAGATCATAATCATGAAAAATATTTCATTAAGCTCAATTATTCCTTAAAACATAATTCCATCAAAAACATGAAAAATCATATAAAACTCCTTATTTAATCTTCAAGGCATATGTATGTCTAATACAAGCTAAAAATATACATACATATCCAAAACTCAACGAGTCCACTAAATGTATATTCATGAAGGCACGTGGCTCAAAAGATGTATATGTATAAGATTAGTTTGAATAAGATAGACATATACATGAAGTTAAATATTGACACACAAAAAACATGAAAACATGAAAATCTAAATCTTTACTAAAAGCAATTTTCATTTCAAAGTATATGTATGTCTTGTCCAACATGAAGTATACATACATATCCCTAAACACAATTGAGTCTATAAATAGATTTGCATGAAAGGCAAATGACTCAAGGGGTATACATGTATATCTTAAAGTTTGGCAATATAAACATATACATGAAGTGAAACACACAATCATAAAACAAATTCAAAAATGGAATACAAGTTTGAAATGTATGAATCATCAAAACTAGACTATACTAACACATGTAATGGGTTCAAATAAGCAATCAAGCCCAAACATACATAGATTTATTTGTGGCCCACTATATGTACAAGTATCATTCCTAGTCTTAATGAAAACTAACACTTAAACATGTAATCAAGTCATTGAGCATCAAAACAAACACGAATACCATATTTCTAACTAAAACACATACAAAATTCATCAAAATTCTTTTATTTGAATTTTAAACTACATATACATGTAAATAGGTATAACAAGTTTAAATGAACGAATCATCAAAACTAGCTCATGCGTGTACATATAGTGAATACAAATGAGCATGAAGTTCAATTGCTTATAAAACAAATGTAACTCACTATTTGTACATGTATAACACAAGTTTTGACAAAATTCACATTTAAACATGTCATAACCACAAGGAGTATCAAAACAAGCTAGAAATCAACATCATAAGAACTAAAACATGATTACTATGTAAATTCACATGCAATAGATTCATGATGTACATTATAGCTAAACAAACGGTGAGAACACTAAATGTGAATCAAATAAGCATGTGTGTCTCAAATACTATACATGTATGTCAAGGATCTAATAAACATGGAATGAACATACTAATCCATAGACAATGAAAAACATGCTATAAACATTAAAACATGGAAAGCATGTAAACAATAAATGGGAGTAAAGGATTGTTACCAAAACCGAAGAAGCAACTCTTCTTGTCTCCAAAACATGGTGGTCATCTCCACCAAATCTTCCCTTGAAAGTGATGCATCCAATTTGATTTCCTTGAAGTCCGGAACGCATCCACTCCAAGGTGTCATCACTCTCACGTCATGTGAGAGCCCACACCTATATCAAAAATAATAGGAGGGGTGGTCTTTGGTACCCACATCTTGTTGGGTCCATGGGGGTTAGTCCCTTCTCTAACCCAAACAAACTTCTTTACTAAATTAGGAGTATGTAATCTATCATAACAAAATCTAGTAAGGTGGCCCTTACGTCCACAATGTGTACATGTGTACATATGAGCATACATGGTGTGATGGTGTCCGTGAGGAGCATGTGTATGCCGTGGAGGGTATGCATGCATAAAGGATGGAACTTGTTTCTTTCGAACCAAGATTTCCAACCGTGAGTGGTTCATGGCACATTGGCTCATAGTGGAGCCCAAACAATCTACTCTCTTCTTTAACATACAAATATCATCAATAATTTTAGAAGAAGAGGTACATGCATTAGGTAGACTAGATGAAGAAGCTACACTAGCATGGTAAGCATGTGCATCAATTTTATTTTGCAAAACAATATTCTTATCTAAACAAACATTCAACTCATTTGAAATAGAAATGATTTTGTTTTTCAAAGCAACATTCTCTTTTAAAACAAAATCAACTTTAGAAGACATATTTTCATTTTTCTTCAAAAGAGTTTCACAATCATTTTTAGACTTTAAAAATTATTTTCTTTTAAAGCAAGTTCCAATTGAGATCTCAATGAATCCCTTTCATTATAGGCCTCAACTTTCTCTTGCAAGACACAATCAAGTCTAGAATGCAAACATTTATTTTCTTTTTCAATATCTAGACTTTTCTTTTTCAAAATCTTATATTTTTCAATTAGTTTTTCACAAACAATGGAAAGTTCTTCATTCAAAGCATGGGCATCAATATGATCATTTGAAGAACTAGCATCATCATCACTATCTAATGGAGTTTCCGAGTGTACCTCAAGGGAGTCATTCCCTTGGACCATATAGCATTGTTGTGGCTCGGATTCTCCGCTAGATTCCTCTTCTTGGATTGGCAATTGAAGCTTGGAGGTGGTGGTGGTTGTCAGTTTGTTCCACACTACAAAAGCGGAATCAAAGTTAGAAACACATAAAAGATAATCTTTAGATAAAGTGCTTCTAATGGCCTCTAGGGCTTGTGCATTGACCCCTATATGATTGCAATCACCAAGATAACATCTCTTGGTGGCGGCAAGGAAGACATGCAAACCTAGGGTCTTTAGGTACATGGACATCCTATACTTCCAAACATCAATGTTGGAAGGGTCAAAGCTAGGAGGGGTCATGAAGTCCATGGTAAACTATATATGAATGTGCAAACAAACAAATGCAAATGAGATTAGCAAGCAAATGGATCACTCCTAGGATGTTAAGCCTAAGTATCAGGAGCACTAGCTCTGATACCAATTGAAAAACACCTAGAGGGGGGGTGAATAGGTGTAATTGCTAATCTAAGAAACTTAATGCAAACTAAGTGCGCTAATTGCGGAAGCTAATGCAAATTATGCACAAACTAATACAATACAATAAGTGTAGCCGAATTCCCCTTGCGAGGCTCTGGACCAACTCCCCTTGATTCCCTTGAAATGGGTTGAGGTGCTATGTGAAGCTCTTGTTGGATGAGTACAAGTTAGGCACACACACACAAGCAATCCAAGCAGTATGAAATATGTGCACACACAATCAAGCCAAGCAATTAAGGATAAATTACAATATGAAAGATGCAAGGCAACACAAGCAATGTATATAATATGAATGCTATGAAAGTATGATGCTTGTATGAAATGATGCTTTGCACAAATGTAAAGAGAGAGAGTTAGAGAGACAATGGATCAAAACGCAAACACCAAGATTTGTTTCGAGGTTCGAGCACCTTGCTCTACATCCCCGCCTACACCACCGTGTAGGATTTCCACTATCTCAACTCCCACCGAGGGAACCTCTACCAAAGAGGATTTCTTACAACTCTAGGAGTACCAAACTCCTCTCTCAAACAACAACCTCCACCGAGGCCCAACAACCAACAACAACAACAACAACCACCTCTACTGAAGAGGTTTACAACCAAACTCAATCACCTCTACCGAAGAGGGATCCAAACCAACAACCCAATACAACAATCTCCACCTCTACCAAAGAGGGAGCAACTCAAGAAATCAAGGGTTTACAATAAGTGGTATATTTCAACCACAAACCTCTTTCCTTTTTCTTTTTCCACAAAACAAGATCCTAAATAGTTTAGGATAGAAGATATAGCTCAAGTGTGGAATCAAAGTGTTTTTGGAAACAAGCAACAAAGAAAAATTACTTGGGAAATCTCTTGTATATGATAGAAAATGAAATACCAAATCAAAATCCCAAAACCTAGTTTTCTTTGATTTTCCAAAAACCCAAACAAATAAAGATGAGAAGTTTTAAAGCCCCAAAAACTCTTTTTAAAACTCTTTTAAACGCTTCAGAAAACTGGAAATTTTT
Source organism: Agave tequilana (assembly GCA_038442645.1). NCBI lineage: Eukaryota > Viridiplantae > Streptophyta > Magnoliopsida > Asparagales > Asparagaceae > Agave > Agave tequilana. Next base: position 87,134 of record JAVJIF010011592.1, read on the forward strand.
CTCTTAGAAATCTTGGCCAAAAATCCCCAAAGAGATGGGGTTTATATAGACCTTATACAAAACTAGCCGTTAGGCTGAGCTGGCAGTCTGACAGACTGCCGGTCGACCGCCAATGGTCAGAATTGTGACCGTTGGGCAACTGCGGTCGACCGGCCCGGTCGACCGATAAAACCCGAGAGCAGAGCTCTCAACTCGGTCGACCGTCCCGGTCGACCGTGTCTGTGCCTAACAGACGTGCACGTCTGTGCACGTCGGTCGACCGCAACGGTCGACCGGCCCTTGGTGCGGTCGACCGTCACGGTCGACCGACCAGCCTGTCAGCACGAAACAAGGTCAGAAAATTTTGGGAAAAATATTTTATAAAAACTTTTTATCATTTCTGAAAATTCCATAAAACTTGTTTTATCATTTTATGTTAAAACATAAACATGTGATAAAAATTTCAAGACAATATAACAACATATCAATTCATTTTTGAGTCTTGCAAATTTTATCAAAAACAAAACTTGTATTTTTATCAAACTTGATTTTTCAAAACATGAATAGGGATATCAAAATAAGTTTGTTTACCAAGTTAAAGCATGTATGTATAAATAGAAAACATCTACTATACATATAACATATGTAAACTTGTTTTGATCAACTATTCATAAAAACCAAATATCAAATCATAAAACGTGTGTGTCTTGTGTTCACTTGAGCATATCAACTAAACTAAGCTTTACAAATGGATCTAAAACTCTATCTAAACTAGGATACCTAAGTCTTCTTGACGATCTTCATCTTCAAGTAGACTTGCTCCAAAACTCCGTGATTCTCCAAGTGCAAAGGTATGATCTTTAAGTTTTGGCACCGGAATCATCATGAATAGCTTCTAATCATCTTGTTGAAGCTAATCACCAACCTAATATCCTGTTAATGATCTGAAACTTAGAAACACAAGAATATTAGTAAACATAATTACATGAGTTGATCATCATCAAAACTAGAGTGGAAGGCCATTGGGCCAACATGTTCATCTAGGCAGTTGTGGATATATCCTATGAGACAAAGGGGTGAAGCCCTAGATGTGTTGAGGAAGTGGAGAGGAAAAATGGAGAGGCAGATAGGTAGGAAGATAAAGGAGCTCTACATTGGTAATGTTGGAATAGACATTGACCAATTCCTACAGTTTGGCCAGAACACAGGGATTGCTACTCACTTCTCAACAGGTACAGATGGGTTGGCTAAAGAGATAGTCCGTTCCTTGCTGGAGGAGGTTCGGAAGTTATTGTCTAATTCAGGATTGAACAAGTCGCTTTGGACTGAGGCGACTGAGTATGCTAGCCATCTCAGGAACAGATCGACTGCAATAGGAGGTAAAGCTCCATTGGGAACTTGGTCTGGAAAATTTGCTCAAGATCATGGTGTGCTGCGGGAGTTGTTGGCCCAAAGGCCATCACCCTAGTTTTGATGATGATCAACTCATGAAGTTATATTTACTAATAATCTTGTGTTTAATTAGTGACAGATTCCTTATCAAGATCTTAGTAGGTGTGGAGGTTCAACAAAGGATTTAAAGACAAGTTGGAAGCTAGCACCGGTTGATTCACGAGCCTATGCAACAAGTACACATCTAGAGATGAGCTCGGTGGATTACTTTTGGACCAAGTCAAGAAGATGAGAAGCCTTCAAGAGAAGACTTCAAGAAGTTGAAGACTTGTGTCTAGGTATAAGATTTGTTTTGTTTTAGTTAAAATGTAAAGGATAGAATAGTCGGTGGATTGCTCAAGTTCATATCACACACACACTCTTGATTTATATGTGTTTTCATAAAAGATTTTTAGTTCTAGAAAAATACCGTTTTGGTTTTTGGTGTTTCAAATATACATGTGTTTTTAACCAAAACCATTTTAGAACTCTCGACACTCTTTTAGTCTTTTAGTCATAACTTTTGATTCTCTTATTCAATTAACATGATTTAAATTGCATTTTAAAGATGACTTTCAGAGCTACATTTAATATTCAATAATCGTTTTCTGATTTAAATGTTAAGAATGTCAAATATTGGGTTGAAGTCTGAAAAACAGTTTACAGTTTCTGATTTGATACCTTTTAGTATTTTATTGATAACTTTCAAATCCGAATTGATATTGATTTGATTTAAGTTGCATTAGAAAGAAGACTTCAATATCTACAAATTCATCCTATATACTTATTCCCAAATTCGAACGTTTTAGACCTCAAAACTGTGCTCCAAGTTAACCTATTGCACAGAGGTCGGTCGACCGGGCCGGTCGACCGACGTGCACAAAACTGTGCACGTTTTGTGCGGTCGACCGGGCCGGTCGACCGGAACTGAGAGCAGTGCTCTCTGTTCTTCCCGGTCGACCGGGCCAGTCGACCGGAGGCTGTAACGGTCAGATTTTTGACCGTTACCGGTCGACCGGCCGGTCGACCGGCAGCTCTGACAGACCCCAACGGTCAGATTTTTCTGACCTCTATAAAAGGGGGTTTTGTCATTGTTTTGAGCCAAGATTTTAGGAGAGCTTTTGTCCAGTTTTTCCCATTCTTTTCAGAAAGTTTTCTCCACATATTTGAGAGCAAATACTTCCAATCAAATAGGAAGAATTTATCAAGAGTGATAAAAGTGATTTCTTGAGTTTTTCACCATAGTTCTTTTCCTTGATTTCTCACACTACACTTGAGCATTCATTGTTATATCTATCCTATAGGAGAGTTGTAGTGAGAGTTTGTAATTGGTGATCAAGTGTTTAGATCACCAAGAGATCATTTCTTGTTCTTTGAGAAGGCGGACGGTTGTGTTCGCGGTTTGATTGAGGGTCCTAGTGAGGACTTGGTGTTGTTGGGTCCTAGTGAGGACTTGTAGCTTGAGGTGCGGCCTCGACGAGCCGGTGGGCTTGTGTTGTGTAAGGGACTAGAGAGTCCGAGGGCTTGTAGGTGTTGCGGCACCGAGGAGAGATCCGGTGGGATCTTGCATAGTGGAAATCCTTCGTGTGTCGAAGGCGGGGATGTAGAGCAAGTGTGCTCGAACCTCGAAACATACCCTTGTGTTTGCGATTGCTCACTCTTGCTCTCTTTCTCACTTAGTCTCTTTTATATCTTACATTATTTACATTGTCTTTACTTTACATGCTTGATATACCCTTGTGCTTATATTGTTATATACTTGCGTGGGATTGCTTGTTAACACTAGTATTCAACCAAGAGAGCCAACGCGGCACCTCAACCCATTCAAGGGGAATCTAGAGGAGCTTGTCCAGAGCCTCGCAAGGGGAATTCGGCAACACTCTTGAGTTATACATAAGTGTTTAATTAAAAGAAGTTTTATTTGGTCATCTTAGTTTTAATTCCGCATTAATTGTTCATAAGAGACCTTTAGATTAGCCATCACCTATTCACCCCCCCTCTTGGTGATCTTACAATTGGTATCAGAGCCAAGTGCTCTTGATATTGGGTCTAACAACCTAGAGTTAAAGATCCTCCTTTTAGGCTAATCACAATATTTTTGTACACACACCTCACCATGGACTTCATGTCACCACCCACCTTTGATATTCTTAACATCCAAACTTGGAAGGTTAAGATGTCATTGTACCTCAAGGCCTTAGGAATTCATGCTTATCTTGCTACTACTAATAATGATTATTGTTCAAATAGCAAGTACATTGAGGCTAATGCAAAAGCCCTTCATGCTCTTAAATGTACCCTAAATGATGATTATTTATCTAGGGTTTCTAACATTGAATCGGCTTTTGTAGCTTGGAACATCATCACCTCCCTTGGCGAAAAGGATCTATATTATGCCGGGAGCGATTCGGATGTTGGAAGCGACACCTCCAACAAGTGCTACATGGTCCAAGGGGATAACCCGCTTGAGGTAACTTCCGAATCCGAGGATGAGGATGCTACTGTGTCATATGATGAGCTAAATTCATTTTGCCAATTATTGCTTGAGAGATATGACATAATAAAAAGGAAAATAAAAATTTGAAAAAGGATATTGCTTGCATGCATGTAGAACATGACTCTTTTAGAGGTAACATTGCATGCTTGGAAAAAGATAACAAGAATTTGAAAAAGAACATTGATTGCATGCATGTAGAAAATGATTCTTTTAGAAATAAACTTGCATGTTTAGAAAAAGAAAATAAAGTTTTGAAAAATGAGAATGTTTCCTTATTTTCAAAATTAAATGATTTATGTGAAGGGAACACTATTTTGAAGGATAAGATTGATTTGGTGGAAAAACAAAAGGAAATCGTTTTTCAAGAAAATAATCTTTAAAAAGAAAATTTGTTGAAAAAGAAAAGGATAATGTTTTTCAAAAGAAAAAGAAAAATGATTCTTTATCTCACCATGCTTTACATGCCACAACTAATGAGATTAAGAATTTGAAAAATAAGATAGAAAATTTGAGCTCTAATTTGAGCACATGTGCATTCAATCATTCTAAGTTGGAATCTTTGTTTCAAAAGAAACAAGTTCCCCATGCTCATGCACATACACATCATGCTCATGCTTATGTTGCACATCACGATCACAATCACACTCATAAGCATCATGATAGGGTGTACACTTGTACACATTGTGGTCGCAAAGGCCATTTAGCAAAATATTGTTTTGATAAGAAGCATAACTTATATTTTGCTATGTCTAAAGGATTTTGGGTTCCTTATAATAAAGCTAACCCCAAAGGACCCAAGAAAGTATGGGTACCAAAACCCCCACCCTTTGATTTTGATGTAGGTGAGGGCTCTCACAAAACGTGAGAGGATTGGTGCCTTGATAGCGGATGCAATGGACATGATGGACAAACTTTTGGATGCATTGCTATCAAGGAGATTTTGGTGGGAAAGACCACCATATTTGGAGCTTTGGAGTTGGTAACAATTTCTAAACTCCTATTTTTTTTTGTTCATGCTTGTTCATCCATAATATTCATAGCATGTTCATGTTTTAAGATTTTATGTGCTTCATGTGGTAATTACATGCTTAGATGTAGAATGTATCAAACTTACATTTATACATATACAAATAGTGAACTACAATTGACTCATATATATAGTTGAACTTCATGCTCACTTGTATCCACTATAAGCATATGTATAGACTAGTTTTGATGATTCTCATTTATACATGCTTGGCCAATTTTTAATGCTTTACTTCATGTATATACATGTTCAATTCAAATCTAATAAATATACATGTATACCCGTGAGTCTCTTGCCTTCATGCAAACATCATTCATAGACTCTTTTAGATTTGAGATATGTATGTGTATTGTTAGGATTGGATTAATCATACATATACCATGAAGATTAGTGTTTTGATGAAAAATGATTTTTCGTGCTTTTGTTAAAAATGTGTCTTATGATCTTTTTGAGCTTAAATGTCTATTTTCATAAAAATGCTATTTACATGATTGTTTAACACTCACATTTCTAAGGATTTCCACTATTGTTAAAATCATTTATGAGCCTAATAGACCATGAGTGCTTAAATTTTTTATGTATTTAGTTATGTTTATGAAAAACATATGATTTGATGTATTTGAAGGATCTTTAACTAGTTTGTCAAAAATCTATTTATACTAGTTATCTATTCTTCAAATAGTTTTTGAGATTTACACATGATCCTACTTTACAATAATTTGGATAAATTATTTTGTATTCTCAAGATTTGATGATTCATGATTTGAATATTAGTTTAAGTGTTAGCTTTTGTCAACACTAGGATTTATACTTGTACATATCATGGGCCACAAATAAATCTATTTATATTTGTGCTTGAATGCTTATTTGAACCCATGAAATGTGCTTGTATTGCTTAGTTTTGATGATTCATACATCTTTAAACTTATATTCTCTCTTTGGATTTGATTTATGATCATGTGCTTTTCATTTCATGTATATGTGCATTTTGGCCAAACTTTAAGATATACATGTATACCTCTTGAGTCATTTGTCTTTCATGCAAATCTACATATATGGACTCAATTGCATTAGGGATATGTATGTATGCTTCTTGTGTTGACAAAATATACATATACCTTGAAATATAATTATTTTAAAATAAAGAAATTTTTGTGATGATTTTCATGCTTTCAAAAATTTATGTTTTAAAGGAATATTGAACTTTATTGCTATTTTTCATGATGCCATGTTCCACATAACACTAGTACACTCACTTCTTTTCAATATGGACTTTATGGATACTAGAGTGTTTTTAGTGCCTTGTGTTTCATTGATATTTCATGAAAAACTTTGATTTATTCCTTGATTGAAGGATTCCGTACTAGTTGTTAAACACCTTCATTTAACTAGTTCGAATTCTTCATGTGGTAGATTATATGATATATACACTTAAGCTTAATTTTCAATTGGTATCATTGGATATTTTCAATTGGTATCAATTTGACCTCTTATGTATATACTCATATTTTTGCTTTCCCATATATGTATGTATCACCTTCAATTGATATTAGTTCTTCATACATATATATGATTTGTTGTGTGCTTGTATCTAAATGGACTTATATTTTTAAAGCACAAAGTTGTTAATGCTAAGCTTACTTCAAATCTTATTTATCTTCAAGCTTATGCATTGTATTTCATAATTGGTATCAAAATTCAAAATTTGGTTGTTCTACATTTGGTACCTTAAAAGAAAATATTATATTTTAAGATATTTCAAAATTTTGTTTAAGAAAATTTCAAAATTTTTAATTTGTATTGCCTATATGCAAGGAGAGCTTAACATTTCTTCTACATATAGATCTTCTTGATTGATTTAGATTACCCCTCCTTGATTTCTTTATTTTTGACAAAAAGGGGGAGAAAATTTGTTTGATGTATTTTACTTTGAACCCTTTGTTGATGATTGACAAAAAGGGGGAGAAGAATTTGAGATTTTATATGCATGTCTTCCTTGTGTAAGGGGGAGAAGATTTTATGTTCATGTATATATGTTGTGGTTTGCAAATAATAGGAGAAAAAGATTTGATTTTGTGTTATCTCCATTCATTTGCATACATGTCATGTGCTTCATTGTCATATCTTTATCATTTATTTGGTATGCATGAGTTAAGGGGGAGCTTCTTTGAAGCTTTACTTTAATCCATGCATATATAACTTCATGAGTTTTGTCATCATCAAAAAGGGAGAGATTGTTGGCCCAAAGGCCATCACCCTAGTTTTGATGATGATCAACTCATGAAGTTATATTTACTAATAATCTTGTGTTTAATTAGTGACAGATTCCTTATCAAGATCTTAGTAGGTGTGGAGCTTCAACAAAGGATTTAAAGACAAGTTGGAAGCTAGCACCGGTTGATTCACGAGCCTATGCAACAAGTACACATCTAGAGATGAGCTCGGTGGATTACTTTTGGACCAAGTCAAGAAGATGAGAAGCCTTCAAGGGAAGACTTCAAGAAGTTGAAGACTTGTGTCTAGGTATAAGATTTTGTTTTGTTTTAGTTAAAATGTAAAGGATAGAATAGTTGGTGGATTGCTCAAGTTCATATCACACACACACTCTTGATTTATATGTGTTTTCATAAAAGATTTTTAGTTCTAGAAAAATACCGTTTTGGTTTTTGGTGTTTCAAATATACATGTGTTTTTAACCAAAACCATTTTAGAACTCTCGACACTCTTTTAGTCTTTTAGTCATAACTTTTGATTCTCTTATTCAATTAACATGATTTAAATTGCATTTTAAAGATGACTTTCAGAGCTACATTTAATATTCAATAATCGTTTTCTGATTTAAATGTTAAGAATGTCAAATATTGGGTTGAAGTCTGAAAAACAGTTTACAGTTTCTGATTTGATACCTTTTAGTATTTTATTGATAACTTTCAAATCTGAATTGATATTGATTTGATTTAAGTTGCATTAGAAAGAAGACTTCAATATCTACAAATTCATCCTATATACTTATTCCCAAATTCGAACGTTTTAGACCTCAAAACTGTGCTCCAAGTTAACCCATTGCACAGAGGTCGGTCGACCGGGCCGGTCGACCGACGTGCACAAAACTGTGCACGTTTTGTGCGGTCGACCGGGCCGGTCGACCGGAACTGAGAGCAGTGCTCTCTGTTCTTCCCGGTCGACCAGGCCAGTCGACCGGAGGCTGTAACGGTCAGATTTTTGACCGTTACCGGTCGACGGCCGGTCGACCGGCAGCTCTGACAGACCCCAACGGTCAGATTTTTCTGACCTCTATAAAAGGGGGTTTTGTCATTGTTTTGAGCCAAGATTTTAGGAGAGCTTTTGTCCAGTTTTTCCCATTCTTTTCAGAAAGTTTTCTCCACATATTTGAGAGCAAATACTTCCAATCAAATAGGAAGAATTTATCAAGAGTGATAAAAGTGATTTCTTGAGTTTTTCACCATAGTTCTTTTCCTTGATTTCTCACACTACACTTGAGCATCCATTGTTATATCTATCCTATAGGAGAGTTGTAGTGAGAGTTTGTAATTGGTGATCAAGTGTTTAGATCACCAAGAGATCATTTCTTGTTCTTTGAGAAGGCGGACGGTTGTGTTCGCGGTTTGATTGAGGGTCCTAGTGAGGACTTGGTGTTGTTGGGTCCTAGTGAGGACTTGTAGCTTGAGGTGCGGCCTCGACGAGCCGGTGGGCTTGTGTTGTGTAAGGGACTAGAGAGTCCGAGGGCTTGTAGGTGTTGCGGCACCGAGGAGAGATCCGGTGGGATCTTGCATAGTGGAAATCCTTCGTGTGTCGAAGGCGGGGATGTAGAGCAAGTGTGCTCGAACCTCGAAACATACCCTTGTGTTTGCGATTGCTCACTCTTGCTCTCTTTCTCACTTAGTCTCTTTTATATCTTGCATTATTTACATTGTCTTTACTTTACATGCTTGATATACCCTTGTGCTTATATTGTTATATACTTGCGTGGGATTGCTTGTTAACACTAGTATTCAACCAAGAGAGCCAACGCGGCACCTCAACCCATTCAAGGGGAATCTAGAGGAGCTTGTCCAGAGCCTCGCAAGGGGAATTCGGCAACACTCTTGAGTTATACATAAGTGTTTAATTAAAAGAAGTTTTATTTGGTCATCTTAGTTTTAATTCCGCATTAATTGTTCATAAGAGACCTTTAGATTAGCCATCACCTATTCACCCCCCTCTAGGTGATCTTACAGGAGTTTGGAAGTCCGGCCTACTTCAGTGCCAAGAGTGGCAAGGTGAATCCGCGAGCAAAGAGGTTTGTCTACTTGGGCGTCAAGGGAAACAGCTACAGGTTGTGGGACCCCGAAGACAAGAAAATCATGATGAGCAGACATGTCACACTTGGAGAGGCTTCAGTAGTGAAGTCCACTGTCTCTCAGCAGGTAGAGAGGACGGAGACCAAGGAAGGATTGCAGCGGGTGGAGGTTGATGCTACTCCATCATCTCCAGTTGGTTCGGCATCAGAGGAGACTTTATCGGAGGTGACACCAGGAGGAGTTCAAGATACCAGGGGTGATGCTGAACAGGATGACGACATTGCAGAGGATGTCGAGTTATTTGCAGCCATTGGAACCAAGGTGAAACCACGGTCGTAGTTGAAGAAGCATGAATCTCAAGCTTGTGAACGCGACAAGCTCAAGTTGAAGGCCGTTGCTCTCCATGATGGTCGGGAAGAGGTTCATATGACTCAGTCTGACAGGTTCACTGCTGCGGATACATGTACCATTATTTGAGCTTGCTGAAGCTCATTTAAATGAACTACGTTTGGCTTGATCCTTTTGGGCAAAGGTACGTAGGCAGCCGTAAAGGCGCAGCCATTGGTGATGCAACTCTTATGAAGCTAATTGGGTTCTCGAGATGTTATTTTGGATCTTCACGTAGAGGTGAAGAGTTATGGCTGATTGGAGCTTCACGTATAGTTGGAGAGACTTCACGTAGAGGTGAAGAGACTTCATGTAGAGGTGAAGTGGTGTGGCCAGTTGGATCTCACGTAGTGGTGAGATGGTGTGATCTCGATGAACAGGTTTATCTTCCGGAGAGAAGATGTTAAGCTTGCATAAGGAGTGGTGTGCATCCAGGAGAAGCCGATGATTTGGTGTGCTCTACACAGACTTGGTTGGACCGTCAGTGGAAGACAGGTAGACTAGATAGAGCTAGTCAGTGGAGAGTCAGTGTTGGCTCATGAGGAAGTCTTCGTGAGGTCATGAAGTTGAGGAGTAGAAGCCATGTTGGTGATCGGCATGTATGGAAATTCTCCTAAGGTGAAGTGCAGGGAAGGCATGTGCGATGTTTTCCAGGAATAGATGAGCCAAAGATTCCAAGCCGAGATCGTGTGTCGATTTCGCCGAGATTGTGTGTCGATTTCGACCGGTGCGCGCAAGCCGAGATCGTGTGTCGATTTCGCCGAGATCGTGTGTCGATTTCGCCAGGTGATGGACTGGGGTTCGTTGGAGATCGGCTCAGATTTTGAGAAAATCTTCGCCGAGGTGGAGAATTGTTGGAAAGAGAGAGTTTACTGATGGGGAAGTTGATTAGGATCGTCGAGGGGTCGTCGAGTGATCGCCGAGGAAGTCGACGACGAAGACGAAGGGAAACAGCAGCAGAAAACAAGCAGCAGCAGCAGAACAGGTTCAGCGGTCGACCGGGCCGGTCGACCGCACATGCACAACGTGCACAGTGTCAGAGACCGGTCGACCGCCCGGTCGACCGGAATGTCTGACTGAACAGGGCCCAACTCTCGGTTGTTTTCGGTCGACCGGCCGGTCGACCGAGGTGGAGGTCGGTCGACCGGGCCGGTCGACCGACAGTCGGGTTTGGGCTGAAATCTGCAGTTCGGAAACCTGTTGTATTTAAGGGCTGCTATTGTTTTCTAGGGTTTGTATCTTGTAGAAGAACCTGCGAAAGAGAGATAGCAAAGGGGTTCTCTTGCATTCAAAGAGACCAAGAGCTATTGTAATCATCTTCCTAATATAAATCTCTCCATTGATTGCCCCGAGGACGTAGGCACGTTGGCCGAACCTCGTTAAATCTCGTTTTTGCGATTGATTTGTTCTTCTTGGATTTGTTGGATTGTTCTTTGTGGTTGAGATCTGTTGGATCCTCTATTGGTTGTTGTCGGTGCGCACAACAGATATGTAGAGACTGTATTACTTGTTTCTAATTTACTTATTTATCAGTCTCTCGTACTTCTGAAACTTGTGAGCTTATATTCTTTATCAATGACTGGAATTATGTTCAAACCACTTCTTTTAAAATTTAAAATATAAGTCAAAACATGTGGTGTACACACACCATACAAGGATTATATAAGTCAATTAATAAATCTTAATCAAGTTTTTTTTTTTTTTTTAAAACAAAAGCCGTAGCCCGGTCTTGAACCTGGCAGACCTCTCATTTTCCAACCCAACATCTCATCACCAAGCCAGGCCTCAGTGAAATGCCCCAATCAAGTTGTTAATTATTGTGTGTATACTAGAAAGATGAAGGGAAAATGATTTAGTATCCAAAATGTAAGCCCACTTTCTCCAACACCCTCTAATGAAGTTTAGAGCTGAATAAAAAATTATAGTAAAAAAAAAAAGAGGAAAAAACTTTAGGCAATAAAAGGAAGAGGACTTTGTAATGGTGAGGATATTGGAAGCTCTATGTTTTGAAGGTTCGCTGCAGCACTAAGCAGATAAGGAATTAATATTGTGCGGAGGAGTCGAAGTTCATTTCTAAAGGGTTCGATGGTGCGGGTTGGTCAGAACCCAACAACGCTGTCTAGTTCGTGTAGGCGTCCGGATGCATAGCGGCAACGTTGTCAAGACATCTGGTAGTAGGATTGCCTATTGTTGGAGTTTTTATTTTTTTTGGAAGGATCATTTATGTCGCTTTACATCTTTGTACCCTTCAATTTTTTTGGCTTGTTTCATTAAAAGCTTATTAACGAAACGCCGGGGACTTTTTGGGCTTCACGGTTTTTCTAAAAAATAAAAATATTACTCATTATGTAAAGTCCGCTGCTACATGCATTTTGTTTGTTCAAGTATATGAAACAATAGCAATTAATAGTATGAAACTTAAATTTGACTGAAATTTGACTGTATGCCAGATTCTCAAATAAAACAATGACAATCAAGCTCATCCTTTTATTTATGTGTAAGATGTGTGCTTTATATGAAGGATCTGAGGCCCATATGGATGCATATAAAGGAAGCAATAAATCTAAAGTTTTGAATTCAAATTTTAGTTTTTGCTGTGGCATTTCAAAAGAGCCATTTTCCTTCAAAAGGGGAGTGGAGAATTGTTTTAAAAGGCACTCGATTATTTTCATTTACTGTCTATGACAAATGAATTTTCGTTTAATTATGATCTGTTTTTTTAATCAAATAATGTCAATGCTCATTCTTAAGCACAAGTGCCCTAAATTTAGACTTTTGACAAGACAATAAAGTTCATTCTTATCTTTTCTTTTTCTTTTGATTTTTCTTCTATTTTTAATATGATGGTTGATCATTTACATTGGCTGTTTTCTTTATTGATTTTTCTGTTAGTTTTAGTTTTCTGATCGAGCATTCATCTCAAAGAGGGTCATGCAGGCTTGAGAGTTAACTGTTGTTTTATTCAAAAATTTCAGCTGAAAATAATACTGATGATAACATTGTTAAATTCAACAGGTCTCCAAATATCTATGGGATTGTTTTTAAACTTCGATGTTTGTTTCTTAAGGACCCAAATAATGGAAAGAAAAGGTAAAAGGAAATCTCTAAAATCTCATCAATTTAGCAAGTTTACGAAAAAAACAACAATTTTATGATTCCAACATATTTTAATATCTAATTAGATTTTGTAAAGATTACCTCAAATATTTGCTCTTCGAGGGAGAAAAGAAAGAAAATGGAATTTCTGATCCAAAATTGGAAAAAGAAAATCTAAGGGGAAAAAAATCCCATATAATTAGGATTCATGAAATAATAATATTCGATTGTAATCTGTATTAGCTCATCAAAAACATCTGTCATTTCAAATAAATTTTGTAGATTTCGTAGCCAACAAGTAATTGCATGAACAGGGGGCCATATTGCACATACATGGTATGTGCTATTCAAAATTTAGTAATTTAGAATGGAAAGATTGATAATTATCTAATCCTATAATTATGGACCCATTCCTTTTGATCCAAACATTTTAGTCAAATTAGCTTCAATTAATTTTGAATCTATATCTTTTACCCATAGCCAGTTTAAAAACAATTACAAATCTCATTAGACGCAGCAGTCCTCAATAAAAACGATAGCCATTGGTCTTCTTTCTCTTGATCATGGAGAAACGAATGAAGAGGTTCAGCTTCACTGCCTTGGACAGCAAGGTAGTCAAGGGCTGTTTCTCAGTTGGAAAGAGCGTGACCGCAGAAGATAACTCCGAGGAGCTTCAACGTCTTGTGACGGTCGAAAAGAGGCTGAAGATGCAGACAGGATGAGGAACTTCAGGCGCATATCTGGATGGTCTCCTCGAAGCAGGAGGAAGAATTTTGCTCTGATAAAAGCACGCAAGGCCAATGCCCGGGCTATGGTGCAGGTGGCCGAGATCGAGAGGTTGAGGGTCACAGCGCCTTCACCGGTGCTCCGTTAGTTCGCGCCGTTCCATTGGGTTCCAACATTCAGTCAGATGTCATGTGGACCTTAATTCTGTTGCATGTTTATATTGCGATATATTCTCCTTCCTTTGTCTAGTTTTCTGTTTAATTAGTCCAGGGTTTGTTTTTCAGGTATGGGGCATGGTCTGCTATTGTACGTTCAGCATAAATTTAAAACATTGTTCCAGTTCTAATTCTAAGTGTGCAACATGAATATATAATTAGAATTTGCTACATTATCTCAATTATTTTCTGTTTCAAAAAATCTGCATGCAATCACATAAGCCCTTACAGATGTATGGCAGGTGCTCAGAATACAATGCAAAATGTCACTAGTTCCTTCTTCCTCTTGATAATGGAGAAATGCACACAACCAAGACTCTCTGATCAACACAAAGAAATGCATACAAGCAACAGGCTTCAACTATAGAGAGATGTAAAGCAAGCAATCCCAACTTATCAATGACAGTCAGATTCTTTGCTCATTATGCTATTATTGCCTCTGAATCAAATAGAAACAGTTCAATCAACATACCGCGAGGGGGAAGAGTTTCTAGTACATTTGACAGAAAGTGGCCCTCCTATTCATTGAACAAAACAATTGGTGTTACATGTTACATGTGCTTTGAGGATACATAGGGTAGTTATTAAATTACACTGCAGTGAACATATCTGCAATATTGATCCCATCTTCTGGGTTGTGTGAAGCTCTATGAATACCGAATTTGGTATATGTAGCAAAAAGACTTCCAAACCTTCAGAGCAGGCATACACGTGAAGTCGAGTGATGCTGGGGGCTTCTCTTATTTATGGAACCATGGATTCAAGAGCTTCTGTTTCACTTACTAATAATGTTCTATCCAGACGTTCATGTTCCATCTAATTCTTATCAATATACTTGCTTCATTTTGATTGTGATCGGAGGACGCACTCGTTGAGTCAAGAGATGCTGATGAAGTAAAACCTTCCTTATCTTCACCGCTCTATGTACCATGTGGAGTATCTTTCTGATTGCCTTACTTTTGATCATTGGATTTTAGTGGGCTCTCAAGCTTTCCAGGAAAACTCAGATGAAAATTCATTACTGGCAGGTGATCAGTTGAAATCTGATGACCGAATTGATTGGGTAAGGCCCGAAGGAGAGCGTCCACCGGACCCTTTGGGAGAATCTGACCAGTGGGAGCCTCTCGAGGACAAGAACCCCTGGAAATTCATTTGGTCAAGCACGAAGTTCATCTTCAGACACAGACTCATGGGTATCTGAATATTGAGCTCTTCTCCTCCAACCCATTCTGGAACATGAGCTTGTATCTCGCCATCGATCATTCCGAATATGGTCTAAAGATTAGCAACCATTTCGGTAGCCACACTGATTGATGTGTCTGCATCGAGAAATTAACTTAATCAAAGTTAAGAAAATTGATACTGCAGATAATCTAGCAGATATGATGACAAAGCCCGTACCTTCGCGCAAGTTCGAGTACTGTCTTGAATTGCTTGGTATTCAAAGTGGTGAAGGTTGAGCCTGTCAAGGCTAAAGAAGACAGCAAGGATCCAAAAGGACGCTTGATACAGTTCAAGCAAGGTGAAAGAATTTATTATGCATTCAAGACAAGGTGGAGATTTGTTGATATGTTTTTGAATGCAAACAAAATGAGCTCCCTTTTGTTGACTTGAATCCGCAAGCAAGCATGCAAGCATGTGTAATCTTAATCTCTAGCCACCTTAAAAGTCATCAATAGCCACCCTATGAAGATCTTAGCCACCCTATCAATTCGACCACCCTATGATTTTGATGTATGTGTGAGTTGAAGTGATGAGGTGGTTCAGAAGTTTTGCCTATGAATAGGTATCACATTGCATGGGATTTACAGAAAGGAAGTGAGAACGAGAGGGTTGCTAAATATTGTATTATCATCTCCTTTCTTTTATCATTTATCTTCTTTTTATTAAGCCCTAATGAGTTGTGTTTCATTGGGTTTGAGTGAATGAGATTACAGTTGTAATCTCTTGTATTCTCTCCCTTTTGATTAGTGGATTCCTCTTGCTGTCTTCTCTCGTGGACGTAGGTTATATTAACCAACCACGTTAAATACTAGTGTGCTGACTTCTTTATTTCTATTAGCTTATATTGTTATATGTTTAATCTCTCTTTATATTTAACATCTCTTGCATTAGAAGTCCACTGCTTCAACAGACTATTCATTTTAACTTAAGGTATAACATACTCTCTCCATGTAGGGTATGACATCTTGTCGTACTAGTACTTCACAAGATGATGTGAAATTTTAGATATGATTTAAACTTTATTTAGATAAGATGAAACTAATCATTTTTTAGTGGCGATTTGGTCAAGAAAGGTGGGATTTGGGGTGGGAAGTTGATGGAGAATAAGGGGATGGAGAGTGAGAGTGGGGGGAGAGAGAGAGAGGAGAGGCTAACCATCACTCCCTTCCTTATCTTTTCTATAGGATGACAATAGGAGATCCTCTCAACTATAATCATGTAATTTTGCAACCCTGAAACTTAATAGTATGCCAAAAAGTCATATTAATATATATGTAACATTTCTGATGATAATAAAAGACTTAACTCACTACCACAAATTTTATAGTTCGTGGACTTTGTAGCAATTCACAAAGACTACCTTAACTGGTTATTAGTAAGCTTAACATAATTAATTATGTCTATTACAGAACCAAAAATACCGATTTCAATAACTAGGACTAGTTGTTGCCTTTCAAGCGCTCAACGTCAACAATTGCAACAACTTCAGGAAAGAAAACTTTACTGGGAGATCTTAGTGACAAGGACAACTTCTTGCTGAAAGCAACAAGTCAAAGGTTAGAATCAAATTTATTTCTTTGATCACTAATTGTTTTTAATTCCACAATCTTAATTTTCAATATAACCCCTAGTTGATATAAGTCCACATTCTGAATTTTATTCTATTTTTTTTAATAATATAACCCGTAATTTAGTAAAAAAATAAAAATAAATCATAGAATCAAATTTACAATCTTCAATCATTGCTTCAATTATTCCTATTTAATACAAGTCCTTATTTATAGGTGTTGGTATTTTTAGGTCCATCCCAAAATCTAACCTGACTTGGTTCATAGTGTGCCCAATCGCGAGCCACACAGGAAAGAGGAATACAACGCAAGTCACAAGAATATTCTATTGACATTGTGAATAGGGGTAGGAGTGACAATGTGTCTTGATAAACATATCAAATTTGACCCAAAGTTTTTGGGTTTGGATCTTCAAAATTGTAACTTACTGCGTATACTTTGGGTTTGGATCTTCAAAATTGTAACTTACTGCGTAGAATATGGATACTAAAAGTCACTTTGATTTCTTATTGGATCTACATATAATATTTAAGGGTCCAAATCCGATAATATTTTTATAGTTTAGTTCACATGGTACAATCTAGACGATGGTTTCTTCCTAAGTATAAAGTATATAAGATGATTGGTTATGTTTCGATAAATCAAATATTTCTAGAAAATAAAAAAGACACCACATATTTAAGAAAAATAAGGTCACATATTTCTATTTATTTTTTAGTGGAAATCATCAAGTTAAGGAGAAATCTGGTTTTGAATATTTCAAAGCTCAAATATGAATCCGATAAATTATTAAGTTTGGATATCAAATGAAACTTAATTAGTGGATTTAGATCCATGAATGGATTCCATTACAGTGCTCCCCTCATTGGGATGAAGTTGTGTGAGCGTTGATAGGCTCAAAGAAGGCAATTTGATGGAAGCGTATGAGGCTTTAATTGCCAAGATGGAGGATCATGTGACTAAGGAGTTAAGCTGGTTATGGAAAACTATTGTTGGACCATGGGTCAAGTTTTTCTAGTAGCAATTGCTTTAGAACTCCGCCAGTGCACTGTTCACTGCCTGCCTCAAGTCAGGATAAAGGAGGAGAGTTGTGGTAGGCCTGTGACAGCCAACATAAAACATTATCACATATTATAAACATGAACAAAGAACTAAATTTTGTTGGGGGCGTTTCCTACTGAGCGACGCACTACATCGGAGTCCGGGTGCAGTGAAAAGTAGGGAAGGGTTGCTAGGTCGTCGTCCAGAAATGACGCGCCACATCGGTGCCCGTGTGGTATCAAATGAGTAAGGGTTCCCATACTTTTATGACCGGGTAAGGATACAGAAGTTAGCTCATGAATGAATATAGGATTAGGCTAGCATCATGGAACATAGGTTCTCTTACAGGTAAATTAGCAGAGTTAGTTGTGCTATGGTTAGACGGAATGTTAGTATCTTGTGTGTGCAGAAAACTAAGTGGGTAGGTGAAAAAGCTAAAATAGAGCCTTGAGGTTATAAACTTTGGTATGATAGAGATAGAAATCGTAATGGGATGGGTATGATCATTGTTTTTCATTGATTTGGGTAAGGGAAAACTTACAAAAAAGCGTTCGAGGAGCGAAATTACAAGTATTTCTTTACAGAAAGTAAAAGAAATTTACAAGGATCTCCTCTGAGATTTCTGGGGAAATGTGCCGGTAGGAATCTGATTAGCGCACGATCACTTTATCCTTTTAACTATGCGATCGATCAGATGATTGACTGCCACATAATAGGACTCCCTTCTCGCTTGGTTCAGGGAATCGGAGAACAGAAGATCGGTAGAGTCCTCTTGCTAGGGATTCTGCTTCCCGAGCTAATCTCCTCTCTATCCTTACCTGTCTCTCCTCTCTCCTCCCTCGCCTTCGTGTGCTCCTGGTAGGCTATTTATAGGGAGAACAGGGGTATAATCGCCCTGAAAATCTGAAAACAGATTGAGTCAATCTGTTTTGTATTTGGAAATAGTCTCGCCGCGAGGCTAGAAATAGCTTCTGCGAAGTTAAGAATAGCATATAGGGCTAATCCCTTGGCCCGCTCCGCTAAATGAGGGATACTCCCTTGATCCTCTTCAGTTAATTGAGAGATTTCCCCTGATCTTCTCACCTGATTGAGAGAGTCAAAAGATCATGGCAAGCAACTGCCAAATTCAATTTCAATCAAAATGTTTTCATCTGGAGATTTGATTGGTCAAAGGTGACCATAAAAGACCCGCAGCGGGGCTAATCCAACAAGCTCGTAGCGGAGCTAAGGGAAGTTTCTGACAAAGTTAGGAGTTGACCTTTTTCTGCGTGGCTCCGCAGAGCGTCTAGCGAAGCTGTTAGCTAGTTTTCTGCGAAGTTAAGAAAAACTCTAGGGCGAAGTTATAAGTTAGCTTATGGCAGAGCTATGATGGAATTCTTGTGGAGCTAAGCAACCTTAGCCTCTCGTGCGATTGCTCATCCCTTGGGCACATGTGAGACTAAGTATCGAGCTAACTTAGTCTCTCTAGGCCTGCTCAGGTCTTCTTCAAAGGCAGCTTTGACTTACTATCTGCTTTACTGGATTAGTAATGTCCATATTCTTGCCTTACCTCTGGTCATCAGCTTGTCTTTGACTTATCTTTTATAGATGTCAATAAGTTAGATGTTGTTCAGACTGGCTGAAGGTGAATGCTGGAGTTCTATTTTTTCATGTGCCAACATCATCGATAAATAATTGCTTGAGGATGTAGTGGAGGTTAGGAGAAAGGGTGATAGGATTTACTAGTTAAACTTATTTTAGATAGGGAGATTTTTAATGTTATTAGCGTCTATGCACCACAAGTAGGACTTGATGAGTCAAATAAGCATCAATTTTAGGATGATGTAGATAAGATTGTGCAAGACATACCCATTAGAGAAAAGCTTTTCATAGGCGGTGATCTCAATAGGCATGTAAGAACTAGTCATTATGAGTTTGATAGTGTATATGGATGATTTGATTTTGGGAAAAGAAATAAACCAAGTAACTCGATTCTAGATTTTGTTTTGTCATTTGATTTGATCTTAGCGAATACTTGATTTAGGATGAGATAGTCTTACTTGATCACTTTTACAAGTGGATAAAGTGCGAGCTAAATAGATTTCTTTTTAACTAGAAAAGTTGATAGAGATTATTGTATGGATTGTAAAATAGTACTGGGTGAGAGTGCAGTAACCCAACATAAACTCTTAATTTTAGATATTCGGATTAGAAGGAGATTTAGAAAGATGAAACGTAAGTTAGATCCTAAGATTAAGTAGTGGCGGCTAAAAGAAGGTAACCAAGGAGTTTTTGTAAATCGACTAGTACATGAAGTAGATTGGAAAGCCCAAGATGATCCCAATACAACATAGAATAAAATTGCTAGCTGCATTAAAAGAGTAGCTAAAGATATACTTGGTGAGTCACGGGGTGGTGCTCCACCATGTAAGGACACATCATGGTGAAATGAAGAGGTAAAAGCTGTCATTAAGATCAAATGAGACTCTTATAGAGATTTGAATAAAAATTGTGATGGAGTGAGTTTTGGAAGGTATAAGCTAAGCCAAGAAGGAGGCTAAGAAAACTGTTCAGAATGCAAGAGCCAAAGTGTACAAAGAAGTGTATGCAAAGTTGGACACCAAAGAGGTTGAAAAGGATATATATAAAATTACTCAAATAAGAGAGATAGATAGAGAGAGAGAGAGAGAGAGAGAGAGAGAGAGAGAGAGACTAGACACTTATGTATTGTAAGGTGTCAAAGATGAGGATCATAAGGCTTTAGTTTGAGATGAAGAAATCAAAAAAAGATGGAGGGAGTATTTTGACAAATTGTTCAATAGTAGTTCAACTCAAGACTTGGATGACCTTACCATTCAGTGTCAGGATGTAACCATAATTATATACGCAGAATTAGCGAATCTAAAATTAAAGAGGCCTTGAAGAGGATGAAACCAAGGAAAGCTGTTGGCCCGGATGGAATTCCTATTGAGGTATGGAGATGCTTAGGCGAGGTGGGCATGAGATGGCTGACAAACCTCTTTAACAAGATCTAGCTAACTAAAAAGAAGCCAACTTAGTGAAGAAAGAGTACCTTAGTACCTCTCTATAAGAATAAGGGTGATATCTAGAGTTGTTCAAATTATCGTGGAATAAAACTCATGTGTCACACCATGAAGTTTTGGGAAAAGGTAATTGAACACAGGTTAAGATAGAATGTTACAATATTTGAGAATTAGTTTGGGTTTATACTGAGGCGATCGACGACAGAGGCTGTTCATTTGCTTCATCAACTTATAGAGCGATTTTGAGAGAGAGAGAGAGAGAAATTTGCATATGGTTTTTATTGATTTAGAAAAAGTTTATGATAAGGTGCCAAGAGAGTATTATGGTGGACATTGATAAAAAAGGGAGTCCCCAACAAATATATTAATATAATCAAGGATATGTACGATGGAGTAGTGAAAAATGTCAAAACTTGTGGAGACATAACAAGTGATTTCTCTATCATAATTGGATTGCATCAAGGATCTGCATTGAGTGCATTCTTATTTGCCATAGTGATGGATAAGTTTTCTAGAGCTATTCAGGATGAGATATCGTGGTGTATGCTATTTGCTGATGATATTGTCCTAATTGATGAGAGGAGAGCTGGGGTAAATGCCAAATTAGAGTTATGGAGGCAAACTCTAAAATCTCGTGATTTTAAATTAAGTAGGGCCAAAACAGAATATATGGAGTGTAAATTCAATAAACAGGGAATCCAAGATTATAGTATTGTAAGAGTAAATGGATAAGAAATATCTATGAGCAGTCATTTTAAGCACTTAGGTTTTATTATTCAAAAGGATGGGAAGATCGATAGTGATGTCAACCATAGGATCCAAGCCGGCTAGTTGAAATAGAGGAGCGCAATAGGAGTTTTATGTGATTGTAATATTCCGTTATGGCTGAAGAAAAAGTTTTATCGGATTGCTATTAGGCCAACTTTGTTATATGAATTAGAATGTTGGGCTATAAAGAGATATCATGCCCAGAAGATGAGTGTAGAAAAGATGCGCATGCTTCATAGGATGTGTGATAACACGCGGAGAGATAAGGTGAGAAATGAGGATATTCGTACTAAGATATATGTAGCCTTTATAGAAGAGAAGATGAGAGAAAATCGCTTACGATGGTTTGATCATGTGCGATGTAGACCTACAGATGCGTCAGTCCGGGGAGTAGAGCGTAACAATTTAGGGCAAGTTAAAAAAGCGCAGGGGAGATCGAAGAAAACATAGATGGAGGTAATACGGCAAGATATAGAGGCTAAAGGTCTTAGTGAAGGCATATTGCTCGATAGGAATGAGTGCAGAAAGCTGATCCATGTTCCCTATCCGGCATAAATCTCTTTTGGTTCATGTAGCCTACCCCAAATACTTGGACAAATGGCTTAGTTGTTGTTGTATGTGGCCATAGTGGTGTGATCTTCTTTTACTCTACATGCTTCAACAGTTTATCCAATTGCAAGAGATTGTTGGAGGAAGATCTTACTTTTATTGAATTGAGTATGGAGCTGCACTCTATTTCTGATATTGTAATCTTGGTTAAGTCTTTGAAAGGAAAGCATGGTGATGAGGCCGGTTGGAACCAAGTAGTAGTGATGTATGTGTTGATCCAGAGGCCCATCACTCTAGTAATCTTGTGTTTAAATAGTTTCAGTGATTGACCAAGATATTAGCAGGTTTTTAGCTTCAACAAAAGAGTTTTGAGCTAACATGAGGTGATTCAAGAGTTCGAGCGTCAAGATCGCATCTAGTACTCGGTTAGAGTCAAGCTCGTTGAATCGCGTTTGGATCGAGTCGACTTGGAGAAGGAGTTCTACAAGAAGACCTCGGTTTGTGTTTGGTATGTTTAGATCATTGTAAAGATTAGATAGTGTTGATATGCTCAAGTTCACATACACACACAAATTTAAAGTTTATTGGTTTTAGTTTTTGATTTAACCTGTTTGAATTTCATGTCAAAAACATAGAAATATATATCTTATATGTATATTGGATTCTATCCATATACAATAAGCTTCAAAGTTGTTTCAATATCATGTTTTTGTATTTAGACAAGTTTTGAAAAAAATCGAATTTCCATTTCAAAGTTTAGTTTTTGGAAAATACCGATTTTTTGTTTAAAGCCTAATTTTAATATCACAAAAATGGTTCAAATAGTTTATAATATGTGTTGAATTTTTTCACACATATTTGTATTTCAAAGATCTTATAAGAACTTATTTTTATGAAATTTATGAGATTTTATGAGATTTTATCGAAGGTAAAAATACCAAGTTTTTAATCCCCAAAACATGTGACCTGGCCTTCTGCCGGTCGACTAGACGGTCGACCGAGGCAAAAGTCGGTCGACCGGTCCGGTCGACCGATGTGCACAAACGTGCACAGGCCGTTTTGGCTGGAGGGTCTGTCGACGAGAGCTCTGCTCTCTGGATCTAGCCCCGGTTGACCGAGCGGTCGACCGGTGGCTCAACGGTTATAAAAATGACTGTTGGACAGTCGATCGGGTGGTCGATCGAAAGGACAGTTTTGCCCTTTCCTGACTGCCAACAGGCAGATTTTTGAGAGGCTATATATATGTCTTCTCTTAAGCTTATTTTACCAAGATTTGAGAAGAGAAAAATTTCTATTTTTCAAGTGTTTTTCAGCAAGAGTTTTTGTGGTTAAAAGATTTATTTTTATTTGTTTTTAAAGTGTAGGAAATTCAAAGAAAAGAGAGTCTTTTGGGAATTGATTTTTGATTTGATTTCAATATCTATTTGAAGATTTTTCTAAGTGTTTTTCTTTGTTCCAAACACTTTATTTTCTCACACTTGAGCTATCTATCTGTTCTATCTATTAGGATCTTGTTTTGTGAGAAAAATTTGTTTGTGGTTTGTTGAGACCACCAAGTATTGTAAATCTCTTTGCTTTGAGTTGTGGGTATCCCTCTTGTGTAGAGGTGATTGTGGAGAAGTTTAGTTTGGTTGGTTTCCCTCTAAGTGTAGACGTGATTGTTAGAGTGTTGGCTTTAAACCTTATCCCTCTAGTGTGAGGTGATTGTTGTTTGGCTAAGTGCCCATCCCTCTAAGTGTAGAGGTGATTGTTGTTGTGCCTTGCCTCTTGTGTAGAGGTTGTGTTTATTGGATAGAAGAGTTATGTACTCCTAGTTGTATTTACTCAAATCCTCAGTGGAGGTTCCCTTTGTGGGAAGTCCTGTGTAGACGATATAGTGGAATTCCTTTTGTGCGAAAGCGGGGACGTAGAGCAGTGGCTCGTACCTCGAAACATATCTTTGTGTTTGCGATTGATCCACTATCTCTAAACTCTTTCTCTTATATTGGGCCTTGCATTATTTCATATTGTTCATATCATACTTATATGCTTGGTATTATTTGTGTGCCTCACTTGTGTTGAACCAAGAGAGCTTTACATAACACCTCAACTCTTATTTAGAAGAATTTAGAGGAGATAGTCCAGAACCTTTCACTGAGAATTCGGTTACACTCTTTTGTTACACTAAGTGTGTTGCAATTTGTTTTTAATTCCGCATCATTTGTCATTAGATTAGCCCTACACCTATTCACTCCCTCTCTAGGTGTACTTTCAATTGGTATCAGAGCCTACACTCCTGATATTAGGTTTAACCACCTAGGAGTGAGATCTTGGTTAGCTAATCTATATTTGTATTTGCACACATATTTGTTCACACACACTCATGAATTTCATGACCCCTCCTATGTTTGATGTTTCTAACATCAATATATAGAAGCTTAGGATGAGTATGTACCTGAAAACCCTATGAATGCATGTATACCTTGGTACTACCAAGAAATCCTAGAGGCACTTAGGAGCACTCTAAGTAAAGATTGTCTTATGACTGTTTCTCATTGTGATTCTGCTTTTGTAGTGTGGAACACTTTGACCTCTCTAAAGCTTCAAACGCCAACCTATGTGGAGGAGGAATCTAGTAGAGATGAGTCCGACCAACATTACTACATAGTCTAAGGGAATGACTCCCTTGAGGTAAACTAGGATACTCAACTAGATGATAGTGCTAGTTCTTCTGGTGATGATTATATGGATGCCGATGCTTTAATGGAAGAACTATCTCTTGTGTGTGAAAACTTGCTAGAAAAATACCAAGTTTTGAAAAAGAAGAGCTTTAGATTAAAGAAGAAAATAAAAATTTGTCTTCTAAACTTGACTTAGTTTTGCAAGAGAAGGATGGGATTTCAAATGAGAGGGACCCATTGAAATCCCAACTCAACCTTGTTTTAAATTAAAACAAAATTTTGAAAAACAATAATGACTGTGATGACGTTTTAAAGAAAAATAAAACTTTGACTTCAAAACTTGAATCTATTTTAAAAGAAAACAACTCTTTGAAAAATAAAATTGCCTCTATTTCAAAAGAACTAGATTTGGTTTCAAAAGAGAATATTTCTTTGAAAAATGATATTGATTCACATGTTTGTCATATTACTATAGACTCATCCTTTATTAACAAACATGTTTCATATTTCACTTCTTCTTCTAACATTGAAAATGATATATTTATGTTAAAGAAGAGTGTTGGTTATTTGGGTTCCACTTTGAGCCAATGTGTCATGAACCACACACGGTTGGAATCCATGTTTCACAAGAAACATGCTCCTCCTATGCATGCACACAAATCACGGCATACACATGCTTCCCACGTTCATACACATAACACCATATATGCTCATGTGTACACATGTACACATTGTGGACGTAAGGGCCACCTTGCAAAGTTTTGTTATGATAGAGTACATAATGTAAATTTTGCAAATAGATTTGTTTGGATTAGGAAAGGTGCTAACTCCCATGGACCCAATAGAGTATGGGTACGAAAATTCACTCCTATTTTATTTGATGTAGGTGTGAGCTCTCACTTGACGTGAGAGTAATGGTGCCTTAATAGTGATGCTTTTGTGCTTGATGGACACTACTTTGGATGCATCACCTTCAAGAAAGTTTGGTGGGAGGATCACCATGGTTTGGAGATATAGAGATGTGCCCTAATGATTTTGGTAATATGTTTAACTCCAATTTTATTTACATGCTTTTAGATTATTGATTTTTAGCATGTTTTGGTTTTTCATGATTAGTATGTTTAATGCCATGTAAATTAGACTACTGATATGCATATTTAGTCATTGAGATACACCCATGTTCATATGAATTTATATTTTTTTGTTCTCACTATACTTTAGCTATTGTGTATATCTTAGCTTTAAGACATGTGCATTTACTTAATGATCATATTGGTTTATGTTTATGATTTTGCACTTCATGGTTTTGATTACATATGTTTAGATGTAATTTTCATTAAAACTTGTGTATATACTTGTACAACTAATGAGCCACATTTAATTCATGTATGTTTGTACCTAATTGCTCATTTGTACCCATTACATGTACTAGTGTGGCCTAGTTTTGATGATTCTCGCATTTCAACTTGTATTCCCTATTTTTGGACATGTTTTAGATAAAAATATATTTAGCTTCATGTATATGGTAATTTTGTTAAAATTATTGGATATACATGTATACCCTTGAGTCACTTGCCTTCATGCAAATTCTATTATGCACTCAATTGTGTTTGGGATATGTATGTATACTTTTAGCTTAGACAAAACATACATATACCTTGAAGCCTATTTAGTTTTGATGATTGTCATATTTTTTTATAAAAGAGTTTCATAATTGAGCTTAAATGCTCTATTTCTATGATTTTGTTGATCACATGACTTTTTACATTGTATGTTTGGTGTTTACTCATGATTTTTGTTTCATGAGGTTATATGAGCTTTATTGATGTGTGAGTGTCGATGATCGTGTGATTTTCATGTTTTCATGAATTCGTTTATGTTTTATTCCTTACTTGAAGGATTTCGTACTAGTTTTCAAATATTATCTTTAAACTAGTCCTTATTCTTCAATTGGTAGTGATTTTCAAACTAGTTAAACTATTTTCAAATTATAATTTTTGAAAACCCCTACCAACCAAGGACGGATGGATAGGCGACCATGCCTTGCGTGCCAAATTGAAAATCTTTTTAACAAGTGCATGAAAAGAGAGGTAGTATGAGTTATATACTTGATTCTCATTATATTTTCAATTGGTATCACAATTGATATTTTTTTGTATACTCATAGTTTTTTATATATGTATGCTTCAAATTTCAAATAGTATCAATTTCAGTTGGTATTTACATTTTCATACATATATATGTGATTTGATTGTACTTACAATATCTCTACATCTTAAAGCACAAATAATGTTTATGCTAAACTTGATTTACTCCTTAATGTCAATTATTTTTCAATTGGTATCTTATACAAGATTATGCGTTATTTTTATTAGTATTTCATAAAGGGGAGAAAATTCGTGTTTTATCTTTCAATGAGATTTATTTTCAATTGGTATCTTACTCCCACTCTTTATGATGAAAAATACTTTGTTTTGGTATATGCTAACATTTTCAATATTGGTATCAATAATCTTAATTGGTATTACTCTAAATTTAGTATCTTTATTGTTAAATAAGTGTAATTTCAAAGAAATATGGTTTCTTTTTTCAATTGATTTTTACTTTCAATTGGTATCAATATTATAATATATATTTCAATTGGTATTAAAAACGAACAATGTGTCATTTTCTATTGGTATCAAAAATTTACAAGACATTTTAAATTGGTATCAAGATATTTTCAATCAGTATTTTTTTAGTATCTTAAAATTTTATTTACTTTCAATTGGTATCTCAAAAATGATTTGTTTATTTTCAATTTGTATCATAAATTGGTATCATGACGTTTTGATATATACCTTTATCATAAATTGATAAAATTTTCAATTGTTATCATAGTGTTTTGATATGTATTATTTTTATGCAAGGAAAACTTAACATCTTCTCTTTATATAGATTTATTTTTAGTGTATCTCGTATTGAGGAGCTTGATCTCTCTTCTCTATGTCTTACACGTGTGTAGAGGGAGCTTCACATCTCCTTTTATATATTGTATATTATGTGTTATGTGATTAGGGTTTAGTCATTTCTTTTTCATGTAATGTAATGTATGCAGGGGGAGTTAACTTTACGTCTCTCCTCTTCATGAATGTATATCGCATATACATCATTCTTGTTTGATTTGACAAAAAGGGAGAATTTTTTTTTTAAGTTTATTTATGCCCCTTTGTTGATGATTTGACAAAAGGGGGGAGAGAAATTTTGGAGTTTTATATATTCATGTTTATGCATGTTTATTTCATTTCCTTATTTTATACAAAACGGGGGAGAATAATTTTGAGAATTTATTTATGCATGTTTATTTTTCAATTGGTATCAGAGCATATATGTTTTGTTTATGAAAAAAGGGGAGAAGTATTCTTCATTTATGCATATATGTGTTATTTGATTTATGCATTCATTGAATATCCTTATTGTTTATTGCCATGCATGAGTTAAGGGGGAACTTCTATGAAGCTTAACTTTAATCCATGCATATATATCTCCATTGGTTTTGTCATCATCAAAAAGGGATAGATTGTTGGCCCAGAGGCCCATCACTCTAGTTTTGATGATGATTAACTCATGTAGTTATAGTTTACTAATAATCTTGTGTTTAAATAGTTTCAGTGATTGACCAAGATATTAGTAGGTGTTTGGTTTCAACAAAGGAGTTTTGGAGCTAACACGAGGTGATTCAAGAGCTCGAGCGTCAAGATCATATCTAGTACTCGGTTGAAGTCAAGCTCGTTGGATCGCGTTTAGATCGAGTCGACTTAGAGAAGGAGTTCTACAAGAAGACCTCAATTTGTGTTTGGTATGCTTAGATCATTGTAAAGATTAGATAGTGTTGATATTCTCAAGTTCACATACACACAAGTTTAAAGTTTATTGGTTTTGGTTTTCAGTTTAACCGGTTTTGAATTTCATGTCAAACACACACACACACACACACACACACACACACACACACACACACACACACACATATATATATATCTTATATGTATATTGGATTCTATCCATATACAATAAGCTTCAAAGTTCAATATCATGTTTTTGTATTTAGACAAATTTTAGAAAAATCGGATTTCCATTTCAAAGTTTAGTTTTTGGAAAATACCGATTTTTTTAAAAACCTAATTTCAATATCACAAAAATGGTTCAAATAGTTTATAGTATGTGTTTAATTTTTGTCACACATATTTGTATTTCAAAGATCTTATAAGAACTTATTTTGTGAAATTTATGAGATTTTATGAGATTTTATTGAAGGTAAAATGACCAAGTTTTTAATCCCCAAAACATGTGACCTGGCCTTTTGCCGGTCGATCGGGAATTCAGCTACACTCTTTAGTTACACTAAGTGTGTTGCAATTTATTTTTAATTCCGCATCATTTGTCATTAGATTAGCCCTACACCTTTTCACCCCCCTAGGTGTACTTTCAGTATGTAGTTTGGTTAAATTGGAAACAACATAATGATGTGGTACTCTCTAATAAGACTCCCTAATTCATCCAGTGACCTTTTATGCACACTAGCTTAAGCAAAAAAAGTTTTGTGCATTGATGCAAAGGATTATCCTTTTCTTCATAAGTTAACTGGGATGACTATCGTCTTTCCGATGTTTTTCTATAGCCATATTTAGGTTTTGTTGCCCCTTACCCCCTGACGACTCAGCAAAGTTAATGTCAATTTTGATGGCTCAGTTAAGAAAGAATCTGTGGGAGGTACAGGTGGTCTCTGTCAGGATGATCGTGGTGTTGTTCTCTTAGAATATTTATATGCATATTAGGTATAGAATGTTGTATGTGTGCTAGTAATGTGTTGCGAACGTAATAACAAGATTGCAAGTAGTGTCGTGATATATTTTCCTTCTTTATAAATTGATTATCATATTATTATTTATTATTAGATGCATACATAAGCTAGGTGATTAGTCTTTAATTTTGCATAATTTTCATCACATTCTCATATTTATTTGGTGTAAAATTCTGCTAATAAAGTCTTGCTTGCTTAATCCTAGGTCCATGGTGTGCAAATGAAGAAGACCCTAAACTACCATTTACTGGTTGATTAAAGGCCTACCAAGTAGCCATTGACTTTAGGGAAGAGATTTTATCAGCACAGGGCATCAAATCACGAATCCAGGAGGTCAAGTGGACAGGAGACAGCCATATAGGCGCGCGCACGCCCGGGCTTTGGGCCAGGGGTTGTCCCCTGTCCCTCTTTCCCCTGGTGCCTATAAATACCCCCCAGGGGTCTTCAGTTGGGAGATATCCAGAGCTTTAGCAAGTTGTTGTAATCTTGTTTTTAGGATTGTAGTTGTTTTAATTTTTTTCTTCTTCTAGTTTTAATTTTAGCCATTAGAGTGAAAGAGAGTGTGTGTACAAGTTGTATTTGAAGGTGATAAGCTAATACAAGTAACTACTTCTCTTTCTTCTTTCCATTTATTTGTATTTTCATTTGATTCTACATTCTTGTTTTAGTGTAACTCCTTCTCTTTACCTCTTCTCTTTTGTTGTTGCTTTTCTTAAGCATGTCTAACTAACTCTCCCATTGCATGGCTAACTAACTACTAACCCACTAATCTCTAACAACTTGATTAATAACCCAAATGAGTCAATAGTGTCAAACAAGCCTTGTGCAAATGAGAGGTATAACATCTTAAGACGAAGAATCTAACTCTAACTTACTGTCACGCCCCGCTTCCCAAAATACGTGGAAACGGAGTCGCGACGAGAGTCGGCGACGTATATACGCGGGACAATACCCTACGTATACACGCTAAGCCTAAATTAACCTGAACAAGCTATAAAAACTGAAATCACTGCAATAATACATATAAAGTCTAACACAATGATAGCATATGAATAAGAATAAGAAATGTGACAGGATGCGATATATGAATAAAAGAGTAGGGATACCGATAATCAAAGGGAGAGACTCCAGCTCCTCAAGATAAATATGATCCTCTCCAAAAACCTGATCAGCAATAAATAGCCCTGGATCTGGATATGCAGATCCAGGGAGTCAGAACTCCTAGTGAATGTATAAGATAAAAAGGGAAGAACATGCGAATATAATGTGAGCAAACTAGGAAACACATATGCTGGAATAAAACAGAAGTAACATATAAAACATGGATAAAAATAATAAAGCCAAATACTACAAAATCAGATGTCCAATCGGTGTCAGGTGTACAGTCAGTTCGTTGGTATTATTAGGTGTTTACAATCAGTCAGTCTATCAAGTTCAGTCTACAATGTCAATGTAAGATTTCAGTTTGTTATTTATTATGTCAGCGAACTCCAATTGTCACCTGTAATAGACACATCCCATACTACGCCTATTACACGTGTCAATCAGGGTCCTAAGTTCTTGAAATTAGTGGAAGAGACATTGTCCATGCTTTAGGTGGGTTCCGTACATACCCGGAACCACGGCCCAATCACCTGGCGCTGAACCAGGTCCTACCGCTAGGTAGTCAATAACAATAACAATAACAATGTGTCAATAACAATGACAATATGGACAATACGGGATGTCAGTCATCCCCCGGAACCCTGCAGTGGAACCGTATCTCGGCTGCGCAACCTGTATCCTAGGTCCACCCAAAATACAGACGCTGTCTCCTCCATCAATTTCCCCAATCCCAGTGTAAGTTGTCAATTTACGTTATCATTTATAACAATCAATATCCATGTTATTTCGATTACTGGGACGATACAGTGACAATAACAATATCAATGTAACAATAACAATGTGAACAATATTACCGTATAAACGGTAGAACAATAGAACAATGAAAGTGTTACGGTCTAACAATATTTTCCCAGTAACTTTCAGTAACATGAATCCATACAATAACGAATCCAGATACTGCTCAATGGACAGTCTAATCTAGAACCGGTCAATATCTCACATCCATCTGCACTAAAATATAATAGTAACTAATCTATCAACCAACAGTCCCTATACAATCATCGTGATAATTCGTATTACTAATCTGGTACAATAAACTACCGTCTTAATATATCAATAATTAGTGATCAGTTCTCTCACCCTATCAATCAGCTCTGATCCTCAAGTCATCAATATATTCACATCTCAATAACTAAAATAATAAATGTTCTGACACATATTCAGATCCCCACACTCCAATCTGATCAAAGTCATCACGCACTCTTACTCCTATCAAGGTCAAACATAAGGTCCCAAAGTCGAGTAACATATCAGAGATATATCTAAGATCTATCAGGTCAGGTCAATCCAACCAATATCTATTCCTCGGAATCATATTCATCCATCTATAGCCAATAACATAACTCAAGGGTAGAGTCTCCATCCAATAAAAAAGCTAAATACAGCAGTTAGGCCAAGGTTAGTCGACTAGGGGAGGTGAGCAAGTCGACTAGGGTGAGGGTTAGTCGACTAACAGGTTGACTAAGTCGACTAACAGGTGGACTAGTCGACTAACAGGGAAGGCAAGTCGACTACACTACCTGCAGCCAACAAACAGAGAGTGCACAGCTTGTCTGGGTGGTAACCAAGTCGACTAGAGGGCTAGGTAAGTCGACTAATAGGTATATTAGTCGACTAATAAATGGGCAAGTCGACTAGGGTTGATTACAGTCGACAAACAGAAGGTCCAACACTATTCTAAAAGGGAGTTTAGTCGACTATAGGGCTATAGCTAGTCGACTAACATAGATACTAGTCGACTAATACAAGGGGAAAGTCGACTAATGCCTCTGCCTGTGCACTTATCATCTGAGATACACCTACACATATTCCCACATTCTAACTAGATACACCTACGCTCCATCATGTAATATCTACAACAATAACCCAAACACCCATATAATAAACATAGGGTTTCAACTTAATGAAATACACATGCATATTAATATTCCTATGCATTCAAAAATTGTAAAGGAGGGGGTGACAACTCACATTCGTGCTTAATAATCTACATACATGATTATGTACTACATATGCACCACACATTAGACTACACCACGCATATAAACATATTTTCAAACACTTAATTAAATAAAGAGAGAGAGAGAGACACTCACATATGGGGGCACGACCAAGTGCTGTGGGGATGTGCTTGGACTTGTTGGTTGGAGCTCAGGGAGGCGCGCGCGCTTGCCATCTCATAAATCAACACGGTACCTTCCAGCAATTTCACAAATTCTCATCCATATACATCTCCTCCCAAACAAATAACAATCCAAAGACTGATCTGTCACACTCCCATGCATCAATTTCATAACACACATTAACATAAAGTACTCATTAATAAACAATACTGTATGAATATGAACACTTATATGTAGATGAACAGAGGAGGGGGAAGGGAGCTCACGCAAAAGGAAAGCTCGGCCAAGCGGTGGCTCAACGGAGGCCGCGACGAATCTCGCAAACAACGTCGGAGAGGAGGGGGATGAGTTCGGGCTGCCGGAGTTGTCAACGGCTCACCGGAGTTCACCGACGGAGGGGAGGGAAGGCCGAAGTTGCTGTTGCGCTGCCGAAGAAAGGTGGGGGCGAAGCAGCGGCGTGGGGACCTGCTGCGGCTGCTGGGGTTGCTGCCAAGGGAGAGGGGCGCCTGCAAGGGAGCCTGGCTGGAGATGGGCCGGCCATGGAGGTGGAGGGGCTGTTGGTGGTGTTCTCATGGTGCGGCTGCTGTTGCTCAGCCAGGGAAGAGGTTGGGGCGGCCACGGGGAGGACTCGGGGCTACGCGGCCAACAGGGAAGATGGGGGAAAGCTCGGCCATCCACTGGTTGTTGGGATTGAGGAGATAGATTAGGGATTGTTGGGATTACGATTTGGTGGTTAAGATTTAGATAATGGGTTAACGGGTCTAATGGATAAACGGGTAATGGGTTATGGAATCAAGGAATAGAAATGGGTATGGATTAGATAATGGGTTTCGGGTTGGCTCTAAGTGGGTAAAGGGTTTGGGTCATCTGGACTGGGCTCTGAAAATAAAAGAAAAGATGAGAAAAGAATGATGAAAAAGAAGAAAGAAAATGACTTGATGGGTTGGGCTCCTATGGGCTTGGTTTGGATCAAGACAAAATAAAAGAATGAAGATGCATATGTATGACTTGGTAGGATGGGCTAATGGACTTGAAAATGAGATTGAAATAATGAAAGTGGGTCTGTAGGGAAAATGAGAGAAAAGAAAGAAAGAAATAGTAAGAGTGGGCTTGGATTTGGAAAATGAAAATAAATATAATATAATAATAATAAAATTTAGTAGCTACAATACTAATAGCAATTTAAAATAATTAATAATGATAATAGTAGTTAATGGCAATTAGTAGTAAAAATCACATAAGACAATAAATAATAATTGACACAACAAAATAATACTATATATTATTAAAACATGTATTTCAAAATAGAAGTATTACACTTACCTTACAAGTATTTACTATCTTATATTTCATGCTTAATGGGTTTTGATGATCTATGGGTTGTGTGTTTACTTGTTATTGTAAGTTAGAGATTTTCCTTTTAACTTTACCGATACCATAAGTGCACTTGTGTCTTCCCTTATTCTCGCCTTCTATTGGATCTTGATAAGGGAATGTCTAAGTTTTTGCCGTGTTAAGCTAAGTTATAGGAAGAACTTTCACTCGATTTTCACGTGAATAGTTCCTATGCATAAGGTTAAGCTTGCTTATGATCCATCGTGAGGCTACATCTTCAAGAAGTTAGGGATTAGTGGGAGCACTTAGCAGAAAGTTAGCCATACGCTTTTACCATTAAGAAAAATTCAACTTTACAAACCACCAAATCATTTTCAAACAATTCTTGAAACCAACTTGTTTTCATTTTCCAATTCTTTATTTAAAACAAAGAACTTTCTCTTTTCTTGAATAAAGAATCCGCATCAAGTTTCCATCGCTCTCCCTCCTTGTGGATACGACCCGTAGAGCCGCTTTGCTACTACGGAAGAATCGCAAAAGCAGGAACATCGACCCACATTCCTTCACTTATTTTTGTGCTTGCTTTTTGCCGATCAAATTTTGGCGCCGTTGCCGGGGAGAGAACGACTTTATTATTCAATACTAAAGATTTTTCTTTGTTCTTGTGTATAGGAGAAGTACCAAGGAGCTTACTATCATGGGAAGCGAAAGTGGTGGCCAAAGACGTTGCATGAGGATTCATTTGCCCTCGAAAAATTCGTGTAAAAGCGAGTTTCTCCGATTGAAATACTAACAAACTCGTTTGCAGGGTTGCTGAAAGCCGCTAAAATTGCTTTCTAAATTTTTTAGTTCCATTGAATGCTTCACCTTATACATGTGTAAAAAACTCAACAGAAATTCACTGGTTGCTTAATTGAAATTTGAATTAGACTTTTGCATTTAGGGCACGTGTCTATTTCAATTTCTGTTGAAGAATGCTGGAGAAAAGGCACATGTGCATTCATATAGAATAGGACCAACATTTTGGAGTGATTTATCGCTTTGAGTGTTATTTTGTTGTGAATAAACTGTACACTTGCACAATTGATATTAAGGGCAAAATCCCAATAAACAAGATAAGGTGTGAATTTCATCACCCTTCCTTATCCCAAAAACTATCTCCAAGTGCACTCACACTTGTTTTCCATTATGTTTGCAAAGGGGGAAAACTTACAAATAAAAAAGTTTGAGGAGCTAAATTACAAGTATTCTTAAAAAGATTACAAGTAGATCTCCTCAGAGATTCTGGGAAAATGTGCCGATAGGAGTCTGGTCAGCGCGCGACCACTTTGTCCCTTTGACGATGCGAGCGATGAGATTCCCTTCTCGCCTGGTTCCGGGAATCAGAGAATAGAGGATTGGTAGAACCCTCTGACTACTTCTCAAAACCACTTCTGTGAGGAATTCCTTCTCGCCTGGTTCCGGAGATTCCTTGAGGAAAAGAGGTTGTTAGGGTATCACCACCCTGAAAAGAGAAGTATTTCTCTTGGAAGGTCTCTGAATTAGAGAACGCACGATGCGTTATGAAGAAGTCTCTGCTTGTGGAGTCTTCTCTCTCCTGTGCGATCCTCTCTCTTGTGCCCCTGACGGGCTATTTATAGGGAAAGTAAGGGTATAATCGTCCCCTTTGAAGATATAGAAACAGATTGAACCGAATCTGTTTGAATCTGGAAAGTAGCCTTGCTGCGAGGCTATAATAGCTTCCGCGGAGCTAGAAAATGGCAAGTCGGTTGATCTTTCCGATGTGTTATGATCCTTTCCATATCGTTGATTGATTCTCCTTGATCCACTTACTCGTTTCAAGAGAGTCAAGAGATTGTGGCAATCACCTGCCATATTTGAATCCTGATTGGATTTGATTAGATTGAATCCGATCTTATCAGGAGATTTGATTGGTCAAAGGTTGACCATAGCAGGCTGATGGCGGAGCTGCCCGCTTTGAAGCTCATAGCGGAGCTAGAGGCAATTCCTGGCGAAGTCCGAAAAGAGGCTTTTCGGCGAAGCTGTCAGTTAGCTTCCTGGCGAAGTTGGATGATGCTAGCCTCTCAAGCGAGGCTATCTCCTTGGGCTAATGTAATGCTAAATGCTAGCATTTTAGACCTGCTGAGGTCTGTTTAGAAACAATCCGGGTTCACTGTTCTGCTTGCTGGATCAGTGGAGTCCAAACCGCTTCCTCGTCCCTTGGAGTTGGGTGAAAAACTGGTCTTCAGCTCGTCTGTCCCTTGTCTTTTGTAAATGTCAACAAGTTTAGACATCGTTCGGACCAATGAGAATCTTGTATTTTTAAGTGTCAACAAGACCCCCTTCAAAGTTTTCGAAAGTCTGCAATAGCCCAGACTTCGAAATACTTTGAACTGCTGTGATGGTGGTGTGGAGTATGAACATCTCCATGATGGTTGAGTTCAGCTTCGCCTTCAATCCTGCTTTGGGATGAATTCGCCGAAGAATTGCACTGGTTCGCGAATAGCTTCGCGTCGGGGTAGCTCCGCATCTGGGCTTTCAAGAAATAAGTTCGCTTTGGAACTCCTGTTGCTTTTTCAAAGCCAACTGCCGTGGGGCGGTTACGAGGAGGATCATTCCTTCTTTCGCGCCAATCGAGAGAGATGTTCTCCGATTTGCACGTTTCCAAGGGAGGATATTCCCTTTATTCAAGGCGCCATAAGTGCCTTTTATGAGGGAGACGTTTTCTTCCCTTGTACGGTTCCAATGGGAACCGTCCCTGTCATCAAGGCGCAATCAATGCCTTAAGTGCGCTCGTGCTTCCACGCTTGAGGTGGTTGTGCTCAGGCCATGGGGCCTATAAATAGGACACTTGAGGTCCTCTGAAGAGAAGTGCCTTGCCTTTCTTCTTCCCTTCTCTTGGTTGTGAGAGATACTCAGATCTCAGAATTAGTGGGAAAGCCCACCCTGGTTGTCTAACCGGCCAAGGACCAGTAAGTCTTGATCATTCAAAGACTTCACCGCTTTTTAGGGAACTCATCTCCCTTGATTTAGCTTTGGCAGCTCGCTTCAGAGATTAGCTTCCCTTGTTCTTCATCTTGCAATTGGCTGCTGCAGAGAAGGATCTCATCACGGCTTTCTGCGAAACCATCATCTTGATTTGATCAGAAAGACCATTGCTTGTTAAGTCCGCTGCGCAGGCAGGACTTGGGACTTGGCTTCTTCAATAGTTGAGCCAGTCTTGCCATATTGGCGAGGTTGAGACTGTTCTTCACAAGATCAGTCTGACTTTGCCGTATAGGCGAGGCTAGGACTTGGCGTTTGCTGAGCCAGCCCATGGTTGCTGTGCAGGTGGAACTTGTCCTCTGCTGAAGTCGGATTGCTTTGCCGCTGAAGAATCTGACTTAATGTTTTTGCAGCTCTTTCTGTGCTTGACTGCTAACTTGCTTCAATTTGCCTTGCAGCGAGCTATGCTTGCCAGTCTGGTGACTTGATGGAAGAAGCCATAAAATTGCCTTATGCTTCCCCGGTTGAAGCTTTACTTTTAAGCAGGAGGAACAATTCGGGGCAGCGGATGCGCGTCCCAGGGGCTGTTGGCAGCCTCTTATCCGAGATGATTCGATCTGAGGTGAGGCTGGCTGCCGACTTTCAACTTTGGTGGCCTTCGTCGGGGACGATCCACTTCATGGGAGTGGGCCTCACACCCGTCAGATCACTAGCATCAAAACTAGTTCCCATTATAGGTGATCTGACGTGTTGGCGGCGATAAGCTTTTATTGCCAGGCTTCAACAAAAATGGCCTGGTAAGATCTGCCATTTTGTGGAGAAAAATGACCGTGTCCTTGTGGCACCATCTGCTCATGTGCGAAGGATTACGGCCTTGTGCAGGAGGAAGGCCTTTCCTGTCCCGTTGATCTGGCTTGGTAGCAGATAAAACCGCTTGTATGCCTCAAAAGATCTTTGTTGGGCAACTGAGTGTGTTGTATGAAACACAACTTTGATGTAATATCAATGTACCCTTGCTTTTGAATCAATGAAAGTTCATTGTCTGATCATCTGATTTGCTTGCTTTCACTGAGAGTCTGGCCATAGCTGGGCTAAACTGCGCACGGAGCTAAGGACATAGTCCTTTCTTCGAATGATCTTCGCGAGACCGGCATGTCCCGCAAACAGCAGCCTCTTTGGCGGGCTAAGGTAGACCTCCTGGCGAAGTCTTTGAAGGTTTGTGCGAAGCCCGCACTTTGCTCCTGCGCGGAGTTAACCCTTTAGTGGGGTTGAACCGTCGCACTTTGGGAAAAGCGCCTCAGGCGCTTCGGGCACTGTTTCGAATTAATTCGAAACGGCGGCATGTGCCCTTTTTCGAGGCCTTGATTTAGGCGCTGATTGGCCTATAAAAGCCCGATTGGGCTGAATATGGGAAGATCTCCTTTTATTTTTAGAGAACTTTCTATCTCTTCCTCTTCTTCTTCCTCCTTTGCTTCAGAGTACTTTGAGCACTCTTGCATTCCTTCAATGGCGCCCAAGAGACGAGCGGGAAAGGAAGCAGCGACTTCTGCAGCGGAGGGTCCTCCTCCTCCGTTCATTGAGCGACCAATCGCTGGTAAGAGACTCTCCAATTTGATTAGAGAGTGGTCTTCATCCTTTGGAGTCGATACTCGGCTATTAGGACGATCGAATATGATCTGTCCTTATCAGGGAACTCGTTTCCCTTAACTTCCCTATTTTACTTGCACCAGGGAAGTAAGAACTGAACAGTTCTTCCCTTGGGCTTCCATAGGAAGCCATTGCTTGGGGCAGTCTTCATCCTGTTGAGGAACAGGATATGGGTCGTGTGCCTTCAGTCGTGGCCACGAAGGACGACTGTTGGTCATGAAGTGCTTTTGATGACGTCAGCCCTTAGGGCTATGCCAGTTCCTGCAAAGATGCAGTCTTATCTGTGAAGCGAAGCTTTTTATCAAAGCTATTATCCCGCTGTTCCTGCTTACTGGGCGAGGCTATGCCTTAGCGAATTTTTATGTCTTCGCGTCCATTTG
The DNA here is from genome assembly GCA_038442645.1 of Agave tequilana. NCBI lineage: Eukaryota > Viridiplantae > Streptophyta > Magnoliopsida > Asparagales > Asparagaceae > Agave > Agave tequilana. The sequence goes on from JAVJIF010011592.1 coordinate 126,103, forward strand.
ATTGGTGAACTAATCATAGTTCATTTTTTTTTTTTTTTTTTTTTTTGCAGTACATTACGCCTCCGGCCTCCAGAACAGTCTATTTGGCGTAACCAGTCGAGCAGGGAGCATCAGCTTGCAGTTCATCGGGCAGGCTTCCTTGTTCAGTGAGCCGAGCCCCTTGTACGGGATACGCTCATTCAGAGCGGTGGCCCGCAGGCCATGCGGAGCATCCTGACTACGGCTTCGTTTGAAGATATCGACCGTCAGGCTTACAAAAAGCCTGACTTCATGTTCGGGGATGCTGCACCTGATCCCGATCGCCAGCTGCAGGCCGGCGAAGGCCAGTGGATCTTCCAGTTTGATGGCGAGAGATTCTATCTCCCGTCTACTAAGCGGCATTTCGCTTTGTCTTCCTTCGCGAGCGTGACTCAGGCTCGGAAGATGGCGTGGGGCGTGAGCCTAAATGCCGAGTCTATAAGTGTCGGGAGGTTGACATTCCAGACCGGCTATTCGAGGGCGGGCCCTCCTCGTAGCATAATAGGGCTATACCCTGGGAAGGTGTTGCGGGACCTTCCAGTAGGAGAGAATCCAGCTGCGGCGCCGACCTTCGGTACTCAGTTCTGCGAGGCTGAGGGGAACTACCCCGCCACAGATTTCAGGGCTCCTGGTTGGGTCCACCCTCCTAGGTCATGGTGGGCGGAGTTGACCAATTATATCCTCAATCATTTTGAGGGGGAATTAGAGAGGTTGAACCTCTATGAGGCCGTCAGGGCGACCTGCTACGGCATTGAGATGAAGGTGGCGTGCTTCTACGCCATCCTTGAGTTGTACTGCCCAGCCTCGGGGACTTTCTTCACCCCGGTTGGTGAATTGGGCATGGCCCTGCATGAGATGCGAGAGATCTCTGCTTTGCCCTTCGGGTCTCTTCCATATGAAGAGTATTTTCCGTGTGAGGCGGAGTTGGCTCTCTTGGAGAAGCAAGAGCCTGCTTTGCTTGAGACATATCGGGAATTGATGTGCCACCTGCACATTTGTTCCAGCATCCACACTGGTGGCAAGGGTAGCTCGAAGAGCTTGAAGAGCTGGGGGAACTACTTGTTCCCGGACATGACTAGTGCGCCCGAGGCAGCTCATTGCGGAGTTGCTGAAGAGGACATCTTGGCAAGGATGGAGGTGCATGCTGAAAAGGACATCGTCGTGACAGAAGATGATGGTCCTTTCGAGAAGGGTGATGTTCTTCAGAGCTTTCACCATCAGGCCCGTCGGCCTATGTCTCGCAAGGCGTTGCTGGCTGGCTTCTTGACCATCTGGTTAAAGAAGTGTGTCGTGCCTTCTTCTTCGGGTGACATTGTTCACCCGAATGTGCTGCTGCCTGCCGTTCGCTTGGTCCATGGCCACCGTCTGGGTCTTCTCCCGGCCATGGTGTGTTGTATTCAGAGGGGCCTTCGTGTTCTGACGGAGGCTTTCTGCAGGCCGATTGCGTCAAGGCGGGGGAAGGGTGCCGTCCTGCCTTGTGACGGGCCCAATCCTAGGGTAGGTTTACCGTACACCTACTTGATGGCGTGGTTCGCCTTGCACTGCCCTACTTTAATTGGAGCTGGGGAGGACCCTCCGCCGGGTGTTCAAACGGCGCTTCTCCGTCGTTTTGAAGGCTGTTTGTGGCAGAAAACTTATGTGGCCGAGGCCCGTAAGTTAGTGCGTCGTTATGACGCTTACAGCCTGTTCCGCTGTTTTCCTCGCCTGCGGGGTGCAGGATACAACGAGGAATTCCGTGATGTGGAATCAGGTCGGTCCCCCATGAGTCGGGGTGTTTTCGAGTGGCTGGTGTGTATCCGGCCCTCGCATCTGCTGTACCGGAGTGGGGATACCTGCTACATGGAGCCCTACATCCCGAGCCGGTTCGCCCGCCAATTTGGGTATGACCAGTTGTATGTGGGCAACCCGAATCCGGACCTGGCTTTCATGGGGAGCCTCATTGATGGGGCTCGTGCTTGGCGGTTCTTTACCGCGGATGACACTGGAGCGTGGCTACGCACGCCGTTGAGGGATCCCGGCCTATGGACGACCCTGTGTTTCTGCCAATGGTATGCGGCTTCGAACTCTACACCTGCTAGGTTTAACGTCAACCGTTCGGGTGTGAGGTTAATTTCTCATCGGATGAGGCAGAAGGCTTCTGATAAGATGGAGGGCAAACGAGTCCGTGTTCCTGGCATAGAGGAGTTCATCGCTATAGATGACAGCGAGGCTTCTGATGCGGGGAGCCCTCGCTTTGAGGCAGAGACAAGGGCTGATGCCTACGAAGCTAGTGCTCGTGAAGCCGGGTCTGGTGTAGTGGGAGCAGCTCCCCCACAGCATGTGGAAGAAGTGGAGGAAGAGGACTCTGAGGTCCACTTCAAAAGGAAGCGTGGGAGTGGATCCCGTAGGAAGTCGTCGGCGAAGAGGCCCCGTCGCCAAACTCCTACCATTGTGGTGGAGGGCGAACTCCCTACGGCGCCTCCTTCTGCTGCTCTATTAGTGGCTGAGCCGTCGGTTGCTGAACCGACTACTGGTAAGATTGGCCCCATCTAATATGTCTTCAGCGCGCTTTACATAACTCATCATTTACTTTTTGTTGCAGGAGCTGAGGCAATTGGAGGGCAAGGGGAGCACTACGATCCCCTGTTTACTTATGGAAGTGCAGCTGGTTCCTTTGCTCGCTCGGAGGAGTCTGGGGATCATGCGGCCGATATTGGCCCTTCGGGCGCCGAGGCTTCTAGAGGAAGTCTTATGGCATCCAGCTCTGCCGGGTGGTCTGCGGAGGAATCGGCGAGTGGGCCGGCTATCCGCGTTGAGTCTGGTAAGAACTTTCCGATGGGACCCTTGGATTCTGATGCGGCTGACGAGGTGACATCGGCCTTCGGTAAGACTAAGATCTCTTGGTCCTCGCCTATTTGTTGCGTCCTCCTTTTTGACCTTGGTTTTGTTGCAGGTATTCGTCCCCAAGGTGCATCAGCTTGGCAAGAGGCGGAGGGTTTTCCTGGAGGGTCAAAGGGCGATATGAGCGCTTCGACCGGGGCAGACGCTGCTGTGTTAGACGCGCTGTATGGCGACCTGCCTTTTTATCAGCCCAAATCAGCGGAGGGCCCTGAGGTTGAAGAGGCGGCAGTCCCGGAGGTACCCCCACTTCCAGTCATATCAACGAGTGGGGTGCAGACTGTCTTGCCGAATACGGCATTGAGGGTGATTGTGAGCCCTACCTCCCCGACGCTGGTAGTTGAGCCTGCTGCTCAGGAGGTGGTTGCCAGTCCTACCTCCGCGGTGGCTGGCGTGCTGGTGTCGCTGAGGACTCCGCCGAGGTCACCTTTGGCTTGCCCTGCTGCTGTCGATGTTCCCGCTTCTTCTTCCGCGGTGGTGTCGACTAGGTTGGTAGATTGCTCCGAGGTTGTCTCAAGGGTTGATGAAGCTGAGAATGACTTTATGGGTAATCTGGTCGACAGCTTCTATAATAGTTTGGAGCAGACTATCGGTCTAGTCTTGAAGGGCTCGCCTGTGCCATTTTCGAAGCTGAAGATGGTTCTCTCCCGTGGCATTGAGTGTATCCGGGACTTTGAGGGGTACCATCAAGCTACTGCTCTGGAGCTCCTGGTAGATGACCTTGAGAAGGACGTGGAGGAATGGCGCCATTTCCATCGTTCCGACGCAGCGTCTTTGGCTGATGAACGGCTCGCACGTCTTGTCGCCCAGAAGCGCGAAGCTCAGCTCGCTGCCCAAGAGGCTGTTGAGGCTATCTCCTCTGACTTGAGGTCCTTGGAGGCAGAGGAAGCGGAGGTTGGGAGTGCAATTGATGCTTCCAACAGTGCTCTTTTTGACGCTGAAGATAAGATCAAGAGGGCTGAAGAGATGATCCGAAAGGCAAATCTCCTCTTGTCGAAGGCTACACAGATGCGTCATGAAGAGTCTGCGCGGCTTAAGCAGCTCAGGGCTCGAAGTGAGGAACTGGCGGAGCGGAAGTCATCACAGAGGGCGACTTTGGCGGAGACCGAGGCTCGTCTGGCTCAGGCGGTGGACTTCGATGAGGCAGAGCTAAGATCACAGGCGCTGGCCCAGGCTGAAGATGACAGGAGGACGCGGCTATCTTCGCTCGGAAATCGGATCCGATCTTATCATGTACGCCTATAGGCTCCTCCATGTATCCCATCCTTTTGGATTTAATAGAAAATTTTTCTTTCGTCGTCTGTTGTTTAGATAATGAGACATGACTGCCTGTTGGTTCAGAGGTTGCAGTAACATAACCGAACGGGACGTTGCCAGTCTTGAGGTTAGCCCTTTGTGGGGCTTGAAAGGAAGGGAGATACTTGCCTTTTGTAAATGTCAGCAAGCATCGAGATTGAGACTTAGCTGTCAGCTGGTTCAGGGGTCGCAATGACATGACCAATTTGAGACGCCACTAGGCTCAATGGTAGATGAAACTTGGCTATCTGCCAGTTCAGAGGTCGCAATGACGTAACTGGTTGAGAAGCCACCAAGCTTCGATCAATAGGTGATACTCGCCTTTTGTAAATGTCAACGAGTATCGAGACCTGTCTTTTGTAAATGTCAACAGGGCTCGGGATCGAGACTTAGCTGTCTGCTGGTTCAGAGGTCGCAATGACATGACCAATTTAGACGCCACTAAGCTCAATGGTAGATGAAACTTGGCTATCTGCCAGTTCAGAGGTCGCAATGATGTAACTGGTTGAGAAGCCACCAAGCTTCGATCAATAGGTGATACTCGTCTTTTGTAAATGTCAACGAGTATCGAGACCTGTCTTTTGTAAATGTCAACAGGGCTCGGGATCGAGACTTAGCTGTCTGCTGGTTCAGAGGTCGCAATGACATGACCAATTGAGACGTCACTAAGCTCAATGGTAGATGAAACTTGGCTATCTGTCAGTTCAGAGGTCGCAATGACGTAACTGGTTGAGAAGCCACCAAGCTGCAATCAATAGGTGATACTCGTCTTTTGTAAATGTCAACGAGTATCGAGACCTGTCTTTTGTAAATGTCAACAGGGCTCGGGATCGAGACTTAGCTGTCTGCTGGTTCAGAGGTCGCAATGACATGACCAATTTAGAAGTCACTAAGCTCAATGGTAGATGAGACTTGGCTATCTGTCAGTTCAGAGGTCGCAATGACGTAACTGGTTGAGAAGCCACCAAGCTGCAATCAATAGGAGGTACTCGTCTTTTGTAAATGTCAACGAGTATCGAGACCTGTCTTTTGTAAATGTCAACAGGGCTCGGGATCGAGACTTAGCTGTCTGCTGGTTCAGAGGTCGCAATGACATGACCAATTTAGACGCCACTAGGCTCAATGGTAGATGAGACTTGGCTATCTGTCAGTTCAGAGGTCGCAATGACGTAACTGGTTGAGAAGCCACCAAGCTGCAATCAATAGGAGGTACTCGTCTTTTGTAAATGTCAACGAGTATCGAGACCTGTCTTTTGTAAATGTCAACAGGGCTCGGGATCGAGACTTAGCTGTCTGCTGGTTCAGAGGTCGCAATGACATAACCAATTGAGACGTCACTAAACTAAATGGTAGATGAGACTTGGCTATCTGTCAGTTCAGAGGTCGCAATGACGTAACTGGTTGAGAAGCCACCAAGCTCAAAATTGCAATGGAGTTTGGGAAAAGTCTCGTTTTCACGGGGAGAAATGAGGGAATCACTGTCATAGGTTTGATGTTAACGTAACAGCGAGATATATATGTGGTCCTACCATTCTATGGATGAGAATGGTAAGTGACTTTGGAGATCTCGTTCTCACGAGGAGAAATGAGAGGGCTGCTGTCATAGGTTAAATGTTAACGTAACAGCGGAATATATATGTGATCCTACCATTCTATGGATGAGAATTGGTAGGTGATTTTGGAGAGGGAATCAAATGGGAGCAGGTCCCTTGGGATTTTAAGCAAACCCCCAGCTACCAGCAGGTTTGATATGCTTGGAGAAAGAGAGAGGCTCTCTTTGTGCGCATTCCGGACGCGCGGATCTCGATCAGGGGTGTAATGTTAACTTGATCGAGAGCAAGATCCTTGATTAAGGATAGTATTTCTTTAAGGATTTGCCATTGATTGGCATCATGAGGAGGTCGCCATCTGCAGTCATGAGGCGATATGCTCCGTTTGAATAGACTGTCTCTATCACAAACGGTCCTTCCCATTTAGGCTGAAATTTGCCTTTGGTCTTGTGCGTCATAATCATCGGTCGTCTGACGGCTAAGACCAGGTCTCCTTTATGGAAGATTCTTTGCTTTACCTTCTTATTGAAGGCTTTGACATACGAGCCTGATATAGCTCGATGTGTTGCTGAGCTTGTAGCCGCTTCTCGTCCAGGGCTTCGAGCTCTTGAAGACGCAGGCGATCATTGTCTTCTGATGTCATCTTAGTAGTCAGGGCTACTCGCAATGATGGCACCTGGATTTCCAATGGGATGACCGCTTCGCACCCATATACCAGGGAGAAAGGCGTATTGCCTGTCGGTGTCCGGATCGTGGTCCGGTAGGCCCAAAGGCATTCACCGAGCTTTTCGTCCCAATCTCGCTTGTTCGAGGAGACAAACTTCTTGAGCAGCTTGATGATTGTCTTGTTAAATGCCTCTGCCAAGCCGTTGGCGGCAGGATTGTAGGCGGTTGAAGCCACATTCTGAATTCGGTATTTATCGCAGAACCGATAGAATCCTTGGCTTATGAATTGAGGACCATTGTCGTGGATGATCCGCCTGGGAACACCAAATCGATGGATGACGTGGTGTTTGATGAAGCTAACCAGATTGGAGGTTTTGACTTCGGCCAACGGTATGGCCTCTGCCCATTTTGAGAAGTAGTCGGTTATTGCGAGGATAAACCGATGACCTCTTGCCGAAGAGGGACTGATTGGCCCTACGACATCGATTCCCCATGCTTCAAATGGCCATGAAGCAACAGTAGGGTGGAGCAACTCCGAAGGTTGGTGTATGAAGTCTGCATGGACCTGGCACGCCTTACACCTTCGTGCATATTGGGTGGCATCGGCCATCATGGTCGGCCAGTAGTACCCAAGTCTGTGCAACCTGTCTTTAAGCTTTGGACCCGGCTGGTGAGCTCCGCAAATGCCATCATGTGCTTCTTTAAGCACTTCCTGTGCCTCTGAATGAGAGAGACAACGGAGGAGGACACCGTCATATGAACGACGGTAGAGTGTCTTCAAAGTGGGATCATAGTAGAAACGGAGCGACCTTCGTCTGATGGACGCCGCTTCTTTGGGATCGTCTGGAGGCAAACCGTGCAGAGCGTAGTCAATGAGGGGGAAGCGCCAATCCCTCGGCTCAAGATTCACGGAGGTATGATGGACTTCTCGGGTTCTCAGCATCTGCTTGGAGCATACAAGATGCCTGGTTGCGACTGTGAGGTGATACTCGGTGTCGGCTGGCAAGGCTAGCGTTGTCGCTAATGCAGCGAGAGCATCCGCCTTGGTATTCTGAGATCGAGACACATGCCCGATGTAGAAGCCTTCAAATAGGCTAGCCAGTTCAATGGCTGTATGGTAGTAAGGCACCAAGTCCTCATGACGGACTTCATATTCGCCTTTTACCTGGCTAATGATCAGCTTTGATTCGCCATAAACTTCAAGATAGCGTACCCCCATTCCATGGGCGAATTGGAGACCAATGAGCAGAGCATTGTATTCCGCTACATTATTAGAGCATGATTCTGTCAAGGAGAATGCTCTGGGAAGAATATGATCCTGTGGGGAGATGAACACAACCCCCACTCCGGCAATAATCTTGCCTTTGGGGCCCATCCGTGATGCTCCGTCGAAGAACATCTGCCACACTTCCTCTGCTGAGGTTGCATTAGACTCGAAGACCTCATCAGGGATGTCTTCGTGAAGTTTTGAATGTTCCGGAACTGGATGCGCAGCCAAGAACTCTGCAAGGGCTTGACCTTTAACCGCCTTTTGAGGGGTAAAGGTTATGTCGTATTGGGACAATAGCAGTGCCCATTTAGCCAGTCTTGAGTTCAACGACCCTGGCTTCGTCATGAGAAGACGTAAAGGGTTCACCCTGGAGATGACATGTATGGTTTGGCCAACCAAATAATGTCGAGTCTTCTGGACAGCGAAGACGAGAGCTAAACACTCCTTCTCAATAGGATTGTACCGAGATTCCGCTCCTATGAGAGTTCTACTCAGATAGTAAATGGCCTGCTCATGGCCATTGTCGTCCTTCTGGGCGAGGAGAGCGCCGAGGGAATAGTCCAATGCTTTTACATAAAGCAGGAATGGTTTCCCTGATGTAGGGGCCACTAAGACCGGAGGTTTGGTGAGATACCTCTTAATGTCTTCATAAGCTTCTTGGCAAGCTTGATCCCATATGAAGGCAGTACCCTTCTTCATGAGTCGGGTGAATGGCTGGCAGCGGCCTGATAGATTTGCTATGAATCTTCTGATATAGGCTAACCTGCCTTGTAAGCCTCTGAGCTCTTTGAGGTTTGTGGGTGGATGCATGTCCTGGATGGCTTTGACTTTGTCCGGGTCCAAGTGGATCCCTTTTGATGTGATGATGAACCCAAGGAATTTGCCGCTGGATACTCCTAAAAAGGATTTTGTCGGGTTCATTTTCAACTGATGAGCCCGCATTATATTGAACATCGTCCTTAGATCGCGAAGATGTTCATCTTTGCGGCGACTTTTGACAGCAATGTCGTCAACATAGCACTCCACCGTCTTCCGGAGATGATCGCGGAAGATCATGCTCATTGCCCGCTGGTAGGTTGCTCCGGCGTTCTTCAGTCCGAAGGGCATTACAGTGTAGCAGTATACCCCCAATGGCGTTCGGAAAGAAGTATGCTTCTCGTCATCAGGATACATCTTGACCTGGTTGTACCCTGAGAAGCCGTCCATGAAAGACATCCTCTCGAATCCGCATGTGTTGTCGATCATGACATCGGTGATCGGCAATGGGAATTCATCTTTGGGACAGGCCGTATTGAGATCACGGTAGTCGATGCAGATTCGTATTTTCCCATTCTTCTTGAGGACGGGGACTATGTTAGCCACCCAATCTGGATGTTGTTTCTCCCGGATGAAGCCACAAGCAATGAGCTTATGAACTTCGGCTTCAATAGCCTCCATGATGTTTGGGCGGAACCGACGTTGTTGCTGCTTGACTGGCTTAACGTCGGGCTTGATGTTTAGACGGTGCATAGCGACCTGTGGATCAAGTCCGGGCATGTCTTCATAGCTCCAGGCGAAAACATCTATATACTCTTTTATGAGTATTATCAGTTCTTCCTTTTCGATGAGTGATAAGCTTTCACTTATGAAAATAGGCTTGGGGTGATCTTGACTACCCAAGTTGACCTGGATCACCTTGTCTTCGGTAGGCGGCTCGCGCAGCTCAAACCGCTTTTCCCATTGGAGACTTAATTGCTGGGCCCATGATTCCTCATTGGCAACCTCTGTGGGTTCCACTGACTGCTTGAAGTCATGAGGCTTTCGAATATTCTTCCTATGCTGACATCAGAGTCCCATTCGGAGGATGAGGCCGACTGTGATGGGATCGATCCATCGCTTTTGTCCTGAACCGTTGTTGATGATGTGGGTGTAACATAACCCAACCCCCTGCGCGTACTATCATAGTAATTTGCAGGTTTCCTCTTGGGACGGAGTTACGCATCAAGCTGCGTCTTCCTTTTCCGAAGTTTAGGCCCGCTCCCTGCTTCAGGTTGTAACCCATCTTCTTCATGATATGGCGCGCTGATGGCGCGTAATGAAAGAACTGTGGAGCATCCGACTCTGAGCTTGAGTCTGTAGTTGAGGATCTCCCTGGCCGAACTTTGCCGAAGATTAACGGCGACTGACCTTGCTTGGACGGAGGGACTACCAGCGTGGCCCCTTCTATGGCTTCCACGGATGTACTAGCCACACTCGACTCATGTACGGGCATATGAAGAGAGCCATCCATAATGGATTTGATCGACTCGATGCTCGCAGGATAATCAAAAGAAATATTATCATTAATTATCCATTCGCCTTCCTCATCAGAAGGGATCTTACATCGGGGATCATTAAAGCATGCTACAATTGGCTCGCCAATCAGAATGGCCGGCATGCCCGTTTCAGATTCCGAATCCGCCTCATTGCCACTTCCATCACTGTCTGGCAATGGTTCTCCCGGCGTTCCACTAGCCTCTTGATATAGGAGAGCATCTGTGAAATAGTTTTCCACCCCCTTGAAGGGCTGCTTCTCAGCGAAGACAGTTCGTACTGTCGCATCATCCTCAACATACTTGAAGCACTGATGGAGAGTGGATGGAACGATCCAGTTGGCATGGATCCATGGTCGTCCCAGTAGCAGGTTGTATGATGTGTCCGCGTCAATGACATAGCATGTCACTTCTGACTTCAGGCTTCCGATTCTGCAGCGAAGCCGAATCTTTCCAAGCGGATGGCTGCTCCCGGCGTTGAAACCATATATTGTAGTGGTGGTTGCGGACAACCTGTACAATGGTATGCCGAGGAAATAGAGGAGTCTTTTGGGGATGATGCTGAGTGCAGACCCCGGATCGACTTGTACTCTTTCAATGCATGTGGAACCGATATACCCGGTATAGTACAGAGGTCGATCATGCTTGTTGTCTTTGAGAAGCATATCTTCCGCCGTGAAGGTAATGGCAGGTACCTTTGACTGTGCGTGATGGCACTCTGAGCAGGAAAGGCGCATCTCATCACCAGGAATCTCAGGCATGTATGTCAGAAAGGACTCTGAGTTGGCTAGCGCATCTCTGAGTGCCTCTCTTGTCTCTTTAGAGAGACGAAGAAGCTCGTGTATTGTGATACGAGCCGGGATATTGGCTAAGTGGGCCAATATATCAAAGCGAAAGGGCGTGGCTAGCCCTTGGCTTGGCGGTTTCTTCAACACGTGGTCGAATCGCACTTCCTTAGGTTTTTCCTTTCCCTTGGCTGGAATTGGAGTGGATGTCGGCATTGGCACTGACGCTGTTTGTTGCTGTATCTCGTCAGTAGTTTGTCATACTGCCTTAGGTATGACTTTCCAGACCGGGTGCCCATCTGTTGAGGCGCATCTGCCTGCGCTGTACAGGCATGCTTCTCTTCTTCTGAATCGCTGAGGGAAGCCGAAGTAAGATTACCATCATCTGGCAGGACAGAGATGACATTGCAGGACTTGCCCTTTTTGCTGGAGTCCTTCGACGTCCGCTGTACGTCTTGGACGAGGTCAGGGTGTATCCACATAACTTCCCCTGTCTCCAATGTCAAAGGGACGAGACCCTTGTTGTATTGAGTCATGGCTGAAGGATGCTTGACTTCTAGCCGTGGCGCCGGGGCTGAATAGGTCCCGTCGGGAACCATGACCTTCTGGGCAGTGCCGAACTCAATAGTCACCATATTGGCAGTGACTTTCTTCTGCTCCGTCTTCAGTGTGAGGACTCCGGCGTCGACCAAGGCTTGAATTCTATCCTTGAGAACATAGCACTTGTCAGTAGGATGGTGGATCATCCTGTGGTAGAGGCAGTACTTAGGGTCGTTTGTGCGCCCTATCTCATCAGGGCGTCGAGCATCTGGCAACTTCATCTTATTCCCTTTGTGGAGCAGATGGAATATCGTGACCACCTGGTCGTCTCTGAAGGAGTACTGTTTAGGAGGGAACTTGGGCTCCTGATTGTTGAAGTTGCTCTTCTTGGCCTTTGACTGCATGTCCCCGGTCAGCTCGACGGACATAATTTCCTTCCCTTTAGCTTGGGAAGACTGCGGGAGATCGCTGCGCCCTTTGTTGTTCGCGCCCCATTTGCTTCTAGGGGCGGATGACTCGAACTTTTTAGCCGATTTTTCGGCTATCTCAGCTTGTTCGACCAGTTCCTTCCAAGTGTGGGCCTTGACAGCCCCCATGCGAACTTCTACTTGATCCGAGAAGTTATGTCTGCATGTTTGTAAAAGCATGGGTAAAGGCATCCCTGCTGGGCACATCAGAGATAGATTTCTGAACCGCTCAATGTATTCACGGACAGATTCGCCTTTCCTCTGCACAGTGGAAAGGAGCTTGTCCATGGTCACTTCGGTGTCATCCTCATAGAAGCGAGAGAGGAACCGAGTTTCCAGGTCGATCCAGGAATTGATAGAGCCCTGAGGAAGGCTTCGGAACCAGTCGAATGCCACCCCTTTCAAGGTGCCGATGAACAACCTAGCCATGATGGCGTCGTTGCTTAGAACATTACCGGTCTGGGACCGGAAATAGTAGATGTGCTGATTGGGCGAGCTCTTACCATCATACGTATGCAACGTTGGTGGTTTGAACTTTGGCGGATATGGCACCGAATCCCATTCCAGTGGGTAAGGACGGACTACCCCCACTTTCTTCAATTCATCCTTCTGAGCCAGGGATGAAATTTAAGCTTGAAGGCCTTTAAGGACTTCGGCATCCAGGGAAGAGCCTCCCTTAGTTCTCTCCGTCTTGGGCGGATCATTGCTGAGATGTCCCTCCTCGTCATGATTACTCCCGGTATCATCATTCCGGTTGCTGAGGAGCTGAGCGAGCATCTGTTGAATATTGTCCAGGGCCTCTTGCTGAGTTCTAGAGGTCTGCTCCTGAGCTTCCAAACGCCGACGAAGGTCGTCATTGGCGTTCTCGGCCATATTGACCGATGCTTTGTCCGTTCGCACCGAACTGACTGTTGCTGAAGAGGCATACCCGCTGTCTTCATATTCTCCATCGGATGATTGGGGTGACCGCCTGAGTTGTGGCACGGTTGGGACCGTCGAGGAGGAAGGCTGCTCATAATTATAGGGTATCGCCACCCTGGATCTGGTGCTTCGGAAAACACCTTCTTCGCGCACCAAGACTTCACCTAAGCCCGGGCTATAATCTGGATCTGGGGAGCCGAAAGGGGTGTCGTCAGAGGCTTGACTTCTTCCGCGCAGCTCTCGCCCTCTTCCGGTCATGTTGACGGATGCAGAGGCTGGATCCGGTGGCCCGCTCCTTTTGGGATGCCTCATCGGGACGCGCGCAGACAGTCGATCAAAGACTGATCGCCGATATGGAGCAGTGGCGAGGGTCGGTCGTAACCGACACTGCATAGAATGGACCATCACCAATTGGCAGTCACATCGTCGAAGACAGGAGGAAGTAGTCTGGAAATGCTTCAATCTCCGCTTGTCCGCCAAGAATTCTCGCAGGTCGGCCCTGTAGGGGCCTGAACAATCTGGTATATGGGACAACGCATCGTTCCCCTTATTCCTGCGGAAAGGATCAGCACCGCATAGTGCTCTGGTTCTAGCCTCGCGGCTGTAAACCCGATGAGTATGCCGAGGTACAATAGCCTTGCTTGTGAAGACAGGGCTAGCAGTAGGCATTGCTGCTCTAGGCGACGGTATGATCGCCGTCTTGACTTTATGGTTGGCAGCATTGTTGGCGCAGGCGGGCATCTTGCCTTTTTCTTCATAAGAGAGGCGCGGATCTGGCGTGGCTACGCCTGAAGTTTCAGCAGAGGACCTCTGTTTAGGCCTCCATATCCGTTTTGGCAGAGGATGCATAGGTTCGCAAGGAACCTGAATAGCCACAAGCAGGGCTGCGGGTGTTGGCAAAATTCTGCCTCTGGTTTCTGATTTGAAACCTTGGTCATGAAGACCTTCCGTGCTTCCGTGCTCGAAGCATCAGGCCACCCCCAGAGAGGACTTCTTTAAATCTTCCTTGATCGATCTGGATAACAAGGTTCTCAAAAGTGCAGGATCTGGGCCGCGGGCATGTTTCCTTGTTGCGCCAGAGAACTGCGGCAGGTTTGTAGAGAACCTTTCCGTCTCCGCAGAGACTTTGCTTGAAGATTTAGCCAGAGAAGATCTGGCTGCACCGGCTTTTCTGAATTCAGAGATAGACCGAAGGTCTGTTCGTCGCATTGCGACACTTGATTCTCAGCAGAGGAGAATACAGTCCCCAGCGGAGTCGCCATCTTGTTTTCCATTATGTTTGCAAAGGGGGAAAACTTACAAATAAAAAGTTTGAGGAGCTAAATTACAAGTATTCTTAAAAAGATTACAAGTAGATCTCCTCAGAGATTCTGGGAAAATGTGCCGATAGGAGTCTGGTCAGCGCGCGACCACTTGTCCCTTTGACGATGCGAGCGATGAGATTCCTTCTCGCCTGGTTCCGGGAATCAGAGAATAGAGGATTGGTAGAACCCTCTGACTACTTCTCAAAACCACTTCTGTGAGGAATTCCTTCTCGCCTGGTTCCGGAGATTCCTTGAGGAAAAGAGGTTGTTAGGGTATCACCACCCTGAAAAGAGAAGTATTTCTCTTGGAAGGTCTCTGAATTAGAGAACGCACGATGCGTTATGAAGAAGTCTCTGCTTGTGGAGTCTTCTCTCTCCTGTGCGATCCTCTCTCTTGTGCCCCTGAGGGCTATTTATAGGGAAAGTAAGGGTATAATCGTCCCCTTTGAAGATATAGAAACAGATTGAACCGAATCTGTTTGAATCTGGAAAGTAGCCTTGCTGCGAGGCTATAATAGCTTCGCGGAGCTAGAAAATGGCAAGTCGGTTGATCTTTCCGATGTGTTATGATCCTTTCCATACGTTGATTGATTCTCCTTGATCCACTTACTCGTTTCAAGAGAGTCAAGAGATTGTGGCAATCACCTGCCATATTTGAATCCTGATTGGATTTGATTAGATTGAATCCGATCTTATCAGGAGATTTGATTGGTCAAAGGTTGACCATAGCAGGCTGATGGCGGAGCTGCCCGCTTTGAAGCTCATAGCGGAGCTAGAGGCAATTCCTGGCGAAGTCCGAAAAGAGGCTTTTCGGCGAAGCTGTCAGTTAGCTTCCTGGCAAAGTTGGATGATGCTAGCCTCTCAAGCGAGGCTATCTCCTTGGGCTAATGTAATGCTAAATGCTAGCATTTTAGACCTGCTGAGGTCTGTTTAGAAACAATCCGGGTTCACTGTTCTGCTTGCTGGATCAGTGGAGTCCAAACCGCTTCCTCGTCCCTTGGAGTTGGGTGAAAAACTGGTCTTCAGCTCGTCTGTCCCTTGTCTTTTGTAAATGTCAACAAGTTTAGACATCGTTCGGACCAATGAGAATCTTGTCTTTTTTAAGTGTCAACAACACTATCCCAAACCTTAACTAAAAATTGATAGATGTTGGCCCTAGGGACATCTCGGACTCACTAAGAGATTAACCGAGGTTGAAAATTGTAAGAACTATACTCCTGCAAAATTGGTGTCTAAGAAAAGTGGATTGAGAGATAAAGCCTCGAAAGCTCCGTAGTTTGGTGGTAATTAAGGTCCGGATACCTCCCAACGAGTTTTGCCCTTTCCTGACGATAAACTTATAGTCGAGTTTCTGCAACAACCTCCCCCGGAGAATCGACCAGTTAGGAGTCGTCTAGGTCCGGGTATCTTAGACTAAGGCTTGTGGTTGTTTTCTTTCTTTTGTTTGTTTATTTTATTCTTTTCGATTGTTTGTTGTCTTTACGTTATTTGTGGTGTGCTGCATGCAAGAATGGTTAAGAGATCTGTATCTTTCAGATTAACCAGAAACACTTCTATATCCTTGTATCCAGAACCGGTGATGGCGTCACTTCAGGACAAGTTTTACCCGATCATAATCTCATTACCATCTTGTATAAAACTGCCTGAGGCAAATGGAAATAATTTGATCTAAAGCCTCAATTCATCAACACTCTCTCAAAGTTTCATGGTTTAGAATCGGAGGACGCATATTTCTTTGTTAGAAAATTTGAAGAAGCGTGCCTCATGATGCGTATTCCCCAGCTAGGAGACGATGTCGTTAGTTTATGTTTCATTCCCTTTTCCCTAAAGGACCTAGTGAAGAAATGGTTGTACAGTTTGGTGGTAGATTCTGTCACGACATGGGATGATTTCGTCAAGGCCTTCTTGAAGAAATTCTACCCAATCCACAAAACTGCCCTCATTAGAAAGAATATCATGCAGTTCAGGCAAGAACCGAGTGAACCTTTTTGGAGATACTTTGAGCTTTTCAAAGATCTCCTAGCTCAGCGCCCTCATCATGGCGTGGAGAAATGGCATCAGTGCCAGATTTTCTACGATGGTGTAGATTATCAAACAAAAACCCTTCTAGAAACCATGTGTCAGGGAGGGTTCTGAAAAAGGATGAGAATCAGGGTTGGGATTTATTTGGGGATTTAGCTGAGAAAAGCCTGCAATAGGAGCCAGCCTCGAAAAAATCAAGGAATTCACAATCTATAGCTTCAAGAGGAGGGCTCCTATCTGTAGAATCATCCATAGCTGCAAAAGCTAAGATTGCAACCCTAATGAGGAGAATAGAGCTCTAAAAACAAGAGAGCCAGCCAATGTCAACCAAATCAACCCATCACTAATTCACAATCCGAGTTGTTCATACTATCAGGCACCAAACCATGTCTTTGAAGAGTGCCCTATTTTTCATGCCCAGCAAGTGCCACCGGAACACCTGAACGTGACCTACTTACGGCCGCCGCATAATCCCTACTCGCAAACATACAATCCAGATTGGAGGAATCACCAAAATTTCTCCTGGGCCCAGAACAATCCTCCTAGGCCTAATTTCTCTAACAATTTTCTCCATCCCGTCCTCCACCAGGTTTTCCTAGTTAAGCTCCATCTTCCTCCTCTCAAAGTTCACCAATGGAAAAGAAATTCAGTAAGTTAGAGGAGAGCATGAAAGTTTTTATGAAGTCAAAAACGCTTCATGCAAAATCAGGGACAAACGCTGAACAACCATTCACAAGCTATATCGAGATTGGAAATGCAGATGAGCTAATTAGCTAGATCCCTAAGTGAAAGAATGGTACTTTACCTAGTCAGCCGCTAGTTAACCCAAAAAACTCCAATTAATCATATGAAATTCAGGATCCGTCGATCAACCAGTGCAATGTGTTCACACACTTCGATCTAAAAAGAAGATGGATAACCAGGTCTATCAACAGAAAATCCAGTTTCTACTGATCCTACTCCAGCCTCCACCTCTGCTAGTTCTTTCCAATCTGCTCCTCAAACATCTGACGAGGACAAAACTGCTGAACAAGTTCATAAGCTGTAGCACCCTTTCCTAATAGGCTTAGGAACAACAATAAGAATATGCACATGGAAAAGATGCTTGAGATGTTTAACTAGGTCAACTGAATGTGCCTCTTCTTGACGCTATCTAACAAGTCTCAACTTATGCTAAATTTCTTAAGGATATGTGTACGAAGAAGAGAAAGACAAATGTACCCAAGAAAGTGTTCTTGACAACCAATATAAGCGAAATTCTGTCTGGTCCCATTCGGTGAAATACAAGGATCCCAGATGTCCACAATTTCCTGCCACCATATGACAGATAGAAATTAGTAGAGCGCTTCTTGACCTGGGAGCAAGTATCAACTTGCTACCTCTCTCAGTATACCAGCAACTTGGGTGGGCGAGCTGAGCCCAACCCGAGTCACCATTCAGTTAGCTGACCGATCTGTGAAAATCCATAAGGGGAAATCATAGACGTTCTTATCCGGGTCAGGGATTTCATCTACCCCAATGACTTCATTGTGCTTGGATCCAACCTGTGTTCGATCTAAGGTCTCAAACTCCAGTTATCTTAGGGCACCCATTCCTTGCTACAGCCAATGCCATAATTAACTATAGGAACGGGTCCATGCGATTGACTTTTGGAGACATGATGAAGGAAGTCAATGTCTTCAATCTTCGAAGACAACCCAGGGATACCAATGACCAGACTTTTGAGGTCAATTCCATTGAAAATCTGACCAGTGAGCATGGGAAAAGCATGGAGATGGAAACAGAGGCATAGTTTAATATGGAGGTGAGGATTTTAATCTAGATCAGATCGTAGATTCAGCAGTGGATTGGGGTCAAGCCCAAGTGTACCTCATCATAGGATTGAAAGTCCGAAGATTGCCTATAATGAAGCAACACCTTCCCTAGAGCTAAAGCCTTACCCGCACACCTCAAGTACGCCTACCTGGGTAGAAGAGAAACCCTGCTAGTCATCATAGTATCTCACCTGATTGAGCAACAAGAGGACAGCTTAACGTCTATTCTGAAGAGACATAGGAAACCATTAGATGGATGATGAAGGATATCAAAGGGATAAGTCCAGCCATAATGCAACACAGAGTCCATTTAACCGATGAAGCAACCCCCAGGAGGGACCCACAACGCAGGCTTAACCCACTCATGCAAGAGGCAGTTAAAGCAAAAATTTTGAAACTACTAGACAATGGATCATTTATCCCATTTCTGATAGCCAATGAGTTAGCCCTGTTCATGCGATCCCGAAGAAAGCTGGCTTTACGATGGTTGAAAATGAGCATAAGAGTTGGTACAAATAAGACTACCTACCAAGGTTCGTGTTTGTATCGACTACAGGAAGTTGAATGTAGCTACCCATAAAGACCACTTCTCGTTGCCCTCCATCGACCAAAATGCTTGAACGCCTGGCTGGATACGAATACTATTGCTTCCTAGATGGGTACTCAGGATATAATTAAATCCCTATTGCTGCAAGAAGACGAGGAAAAGACCACGTTCACCTGCCCGTTTGGAATCTTTACTTACCAACGCATGCCCTTTGGATTGTGCAATGCTCCCACAACATTCAATGGTGTATGCTTAGTCTTTTCTCCAACATGGTAGAACGTTTTCTTGAGATTTTATGGATGATTTCTCTATCTACGGAGATTCATTTGATCAGTGTCTTCATCACCTAGAGTTAGTTCTGCAGAGATGCAAGGAGAAGAATCTAACTCTAAACTGGGAGAAATGTCCACTTCATGATGAGACAGGGGTTTGTCTTAGACCATGAGATTTCTAGGAGAGGCATGAAGTGGACAAAGCTAAAGTAGAAGTGATTGCTAAGCTTCCACCATCCAAAAGCATCAAGGATATTAGATCCTTTCTAGGGCATGCTGGGTTCTACCGACAATTCATTAAGGATTTTAGTAAAATCGCTAGGCTCTAACCCCAACCTGCTCACTAAGGACGTGCCCTTTGATTTTAATGATGAATGTTTCAAGTCATGGGGGAAGCTTAAGTAAGAACTTATTTCTGCGCCTATTATTTCTACTCCTAACTGGGCCCAAACCGTTTGAAATCATGTGCGATTGCCTCTGATTTTGCTATTGGTACTGTTCTAGGACAGCGCATCGACAATAGGCAGCACG
>JAVJIF010011593.1:0-126212 GCA_038442645.1 Agave tequilana
GAGTCAAAGTAAAGGTTCGAAATCAAATGCTTGACAATCATTGGGTTGTACCATAATCCTTACCTTCTTGCAAGATTTAACTGTCATATTAATGTTGAGATTTGCACTGCAATAAGGTAGTTAAATACATGTACAGATATATTTACAAAGGGCATGACCTAGTAGTATTCAACTAGTAGTTGTTGACACAGAGGCGACTGTAGATGAAATAAAGCAATTCCATTCTGAGAGATGGATATCTGCGCTTGAAGCAGTTTGGAGAATCTAGTTGATTTCTACTCAATGAAATGTATCCATCAGTAACAACATTGCAATTGCACTTGCCAAAATATAACTAATTACATTTTGACCGGGCATATACTTGTTAACAGTGATTTGAAAACCCAAGTTCATCATGTTAGAGATATCAATAACTACATATGACTCGTGTGAAATATGTGATTCATGTGAAAGAAACTCCTCATGAAATCAATCAGATCCTAAAATCTCTCCATGATTATAGGAACACATGACACTCATGACCTGATCCTAAAATCTCTCTATGATTATAGAAACACATGAAACTTATGGGACTCATGCACCACGTGTTTCTCATTCTCTCTCTCCCAGTTAATATTTCCTATTGTTTCTCCTAAATCAACCAATATGTGTGTGCGTGTGTACACACAATCAAGAACCATAACTAATGGTATCTTAACATTACACAAAAAGTGTTCTTTTCTTCTTCTTCTTTATTTTAGTATCAGAGCAACTCCTGTATCATGTCGAGTATTTCCTCTTCATCTTCTCTCACCTCCATCCAAACACTTGTATCCATGGTTACTCTCAATCCCAACATCACTCACTTTCTAAATGTCAAACTCGACAAGGAAAACTATCTACTGTGGCGTTCTTAGTTTCTTCCTCTTCTCAAGCTCCACGATCTCGAAGGCCTAATCGATGGAACCTCTCCGTGTCTGGTTCCTTTCTTCTACCAAGAAGGATGCTCAGCCTACTATCAATCCAGAATACACTCGCTGGATCAAGATGATCAGATGCTCTTATGCTGGCTTATCTCCTCGCTCACTGAGGTTGTTTTTGCTCATGTTGTCGGCCTCACGATGTGTGGTGCTCTCTGGAGCGAATCTGTATGTCATCCTTTAGAATTAGAGTGCAACAACTCAAATACCAACTACACACCGTCAAGATGGGCACCTCTTCTATGTCAGAGTACATCCAGTCTGTCAAGTCTATCGTGGACAACCTGACGGCAGTGGCTAATTCAGTTGCTGATTCTGACCTCGTCTCTACCTTGCTCAGTGGTCTGTCTCCCGAATATGACTCGTTCGTCACCTCCGTCAACACACGAGTCGACCATGTACTGTCAGAAGACCATGTACTGTCAGAAGAACTCATCGGCCTCATGTTTGGCCAGGAGATTTATCGTGGGCATGCTATCACTCACCAGACTCCACAACCCTCATCTTCCCTTCTCTTGCGGTTCATACTGCTTCCCGCACTCCAAGCTACCATTCAGCTCCATCTTCTTTCTGTGATCGTGGATGTAGCGAGACAGGAAGCGCGATCGTGGACGTTCCTTCTCACTACCACATCAGTCCGCTGTGGCCAATGCCAGATCTGCAATCATTTGGTCATTATGCTAAACAATACTATAATCGTTATGATGATTCGGCTAGCCCAACTGCTCTTCTCCACTTTATGGGAATAGTCCAGTCTCTCCCAACTGGTATGTTGACTCAAGAGCCACTTATCACATAATAGCTGACATTACGATCTGGTCGTTCACTCAGAATATCAAGGACCTGATAGAGTTCGCCATGGGTAACAGGACAGGTTTGCCTATCCGATCTACTGGTACTTCTTTATTGTGTTCTCTTTTTTCTTCCTTTGCCTTGAAAAAACCTATTACATGTTCCTGATATCACTAAAAATCTTCTGCTGTTAGTCAATTTACTGTTGATAATAAAGTCCTTCTTGAATTCCACCCTAACTCTTGTTTTGTCAAGGATCTCTCATTCAGAAACTCTACTGTGGGGATAACTTAAGGATGGCTTGTATGTCTTCTCTCGGGAGAATCATAACTTCACTGCCTCTCTCCAGACTCTTCTCGATAAGCGTGCATCTTCTTCCATCTGGCATGAGTGCCTAGGTCATCCCTCCACCAGACTTGTCTCCAGTATTTTATCTTAGCATCGCCTTCCTTTCTTCACTGATCATACTGGTACCCCTCTCTGCATCCCCTGTCAGTAAGGGAAAAGTCATCGTCTCTTTTTCACCATCTTTCACGATTGCTACTGCTTCTTTAGAGCTTATTCATTCCAATCTATGGGGTTTGTCTCTTGTGTCCACTGTAAGTGTTTATCGCTATTATATTAGCTTTGTAGATCATTATAGTAAGTATATTTGGCTTTATCCTTTAATTAATAAAAGTAATACTTTCTCCATTTTCTTGAGTTCAAACTTTGTGTGAAAAAATTTCTTGGACGTTCCATTAAAGCACTCCAAACTGATGGTGGTGGCGAGTTGGCGAGTTCGTCAGATTTAACTTACTTATCTTCTAAGGGTATTACTCATTGCTTATTCTGTCCGCACACTAGTGCCTAAAACGGCACTACAGAAAGAAAACACCGCCACCTTATCAAGACCGGCCTCATTCTTCTGGCCCGGTCAAATGTTCCATTCCATTACTGGCCTTATACTTTCCAAAGCGCCTCATTTCTCATTAATAGAATGCCCACCCCCGTCCTCCATAATCTATCTCCCTATCAGAAATTATTTAATAAAGCACCTGACTACTTTCCTTACAAATTTTTGGTTGTGCTTGCTACCCTCATCTGCATCCATACCAAACTCATAAGTTTAGTTTTCGGTCCAGTCAATGTGTCTTCTTAGGTTATTCAGCTCGCATAATGGTTATCAATGTTTGCATGTCCCCTCTGGTCGTATTTACATCTCCTGGGATGTTGTGTTCGATGAATCTTCCTTTCCTTTTCACTCTCCTCTGTCCTCTCTCTCTCTCTCCACTTACTTCCACGCCTTCACCACCGATCCCCATCTCCATGTCTCTGTTACCTTCCATTGTTGCAGTCCCCTCTTCTCATGCGGGCCCTGCCATTGACTCTTCTCCTCTCCATCACCACCCCCAGCACATACTCTTTCTCACCACCTCCACCAGCACCCGCTGATAGTCCTTCTCATCCTCCTCATCCTCAGGCTCTCCCAGTCCCTCTCCTACCAGGACCCATCATATAGTCACCAGAACACAGAATAACACCAGATACCAAAGTTTGGCTAGCCACCCGATATCCCATGCCTACCTGTCTCATGGCCGACTTGGCCACCACTCCTATCGAACCCACATATTTCGCGCAAGCTTCTAAATATTCCAAATGGCGTCAGGCAATGGACACTGAGATGAATGCCTTGCTTAAGAATAAACATGATCTCTTGCGCCATACCACCCTACCATGAATCTAGTTGGCAGAAAAATGGATTTTCAAGTTAAAATAAAAACCTGATGGTTTTGTTGACAGGTATAAAGCCACCTGGTGGCCAAGGGTTTTCATCAATAACCAGGATTAAACTATGGTGAGACATTCAGTCTGGTCATCAAACCGACCACTGTCCGTAGCGTGTGCAGTTTGGCCGTCTCCAAGGGCTGGTCTATTCGACAGTTGGATGTGAATAATGTATTTTTGTAGGATTTTTTTACTGAGACGGTTTATATAGAACAACCTCGGGGGTTCATCAATCTCACTCGTCCCAATCATGTATGCAAGCTTCACCGCAGTATCTATGGCCTCAAAAAAACTCCACGGGCCTGGTTTTCTCGCCTCAACAGTTATCTAGTCACAATAGGCTTTGTAGGCCTGACACGTCTCTCTTCCTCCGATGGGTCGGGACGAATTTTCTTCTGGTTCTTATCTATATGGACTACATCATCATTGCAGGCAATGACTTATGGGCTATCACTCGTCTTATTCAAGACTAGGTCGGGGTTCTCATTAAAAGATCTCAGCTCACTGCACTATTTCTTGGGCATGGAGTGTCACCGTACACCCTCAGGTCTCTTCTCTCTCAACAGAAGTACATTTGTTGACTTGCTTCTCCGACTCAAGATAGATGGTGTCAAGCCTGTCAGCTCGCCTATGGCTACTTCCTGTAAGCTCTCCAAGGTTATTGGCATACCTCTCTTTGACCCTTTGTCTATTGAAATACTGTTGGGCTCTACAATACCTAAGCTTTACCAGACCCGATATGCTTTCTCGGTGAATAAGGTTGCTCAGTCATGCAAATTCCAACCGATGAGCATTGAGTGCTGTAAAACGGATCCTCTGTTACCTCAATACTACTATTCAACATGGCCTTTTCTCTCTCGTCATTCTTCTGTATAGCTTACTGCTTACACGATGCAGATTGAGCAGGGTCGATCGATGATCGAAAATCTACCAGTAACTATTGTGTCTTTCTTGGTACAAATCTCATTTTTGGAGCTCGAAGAAGCAGTGCACTGTGGCACGATCTAGCACTGAGGCAGAGTAAAACGGCGTGACCAATGCTGCAACAGAGGTCGTTCGGTTGCAGTTATTACTTCGTGAGCTTAAAGTTCTGCAATCTCCCCCGATAGTTCTCTGTGACAATCTCAGTGCAACATATCTATCGATAAATCCTATTCATCACTCACGCTCTAAACATGTTGAGATCGGCATTCATTTTGAGCGGGACTATGTCGCCAATGGGGTCCTGGATGTTCAGTTTGTCAGCACTAAAGATCAACTAGCAAACATCCTTACTAAGCCTTTGAGCTCATTAAGGTTTTCTTTGCTGATGAACAAGCTTTCGGTTCTTTTGAACCCGCTTCGCTTAGGAGAGTGTTAGAGGTACCAATGACAACACGTGACTCATGTGAAACATGTTATCCATGTGAAAGAAATCCCTCATGAAATCAACCAGATCCTAAAATCTCTCCATGATTATAGGAACACATTAGACTCATGATCAGATCTTAAAATCTCTCCATGATTATAAAAATACATGGGACTCATGCACAATGTGTTTCTCAATCTCTCTCAGATAATGTTTTCCTATTGTTTCTCCTAAATCAATATAAACATGTGACCAATATGTGTGTGTGTGTGTGTGTATACAACCAAGAACCATAGTTAATAATGTCTTGTCTTTATACAAATAAGTGTTCTTCTTCTTCTTCTTTATCTCACAGACAATGCTTATGAAATCTTCAATACTAACAAGGAGGATGAAGTGGCCAGACAATATATACATAGAGAATTTCCTGAGCACTACGAGTGGCATTTTATAGATAAATATTGGAGTACGAGAAAAACAAAAGAGGCAATTGGACGAATGGTTATGGCAAACCCTTTTGAAGGTGAAAGATATTATTTAAGGATATTATAAATCCATGTTAGAGGACCAACATCTTTTAATGATCTCCTGACAGTTCATGGATTACAACTTTCAATTTTTAGAGAACCTGCAAAGATGCAGAGACTTCATGAAAGTGATGATAATATGTTTGCATGCTTAAAAGAAGCTACAACATTCTATATGTCTCTTGCTTTAAGAAGATTATTTGCTACTTTGCTTGTCTACTGTGAACCAGCAAATTGCAAAAAGTTACGGAAAGAATATGATGTCTGAAGATTTAGAAATAGAGGAATAAAGAGCTCCTCCATTGTACAGTCTAAAGTATTAATGGGCACTGGTTCATATTTAGAACATATGGGGAAGAGTATAGCATACCAAAGATGCAAACATTGAAGGAAGATTATTAAAGAAAATTGATGAAGAGCTATCCATCCCTATACTTGAAGAAGACATCAGGAGTATATTTGCATTTAATGGTGGACATAGAAAGACAAATGATGCAATCATAGAAAGAGTAAACACTTGTAAGCCAGGTGCTTTCTTCATTGCTGGTCCTGGAGGAACATGAAAGACCTTCGTATATGAAGCATTACTTGCAATTGTTAGGAGCGCAGGGTCCATTGCAACCACAATTGCGATATCTAGAGTAGCTGCTTCCATTCTAGGACGTACAATACCTTCAAGATTTAAAATCTCATTAAACTTTGAAAACATCAAATGCTGCAATAATTTCAAACAAAGCACAATCGCTACATACTGCGTAGAGCGAATTTAAACATTTGGGATGAGGCATCAACGGTAAAAAAGACAAGCTATGGAATCTCAATTGCCGTTCGGAGGAAAAGTAGTTGTTTTAGGTGGAGATTTCTGACAAGTTCTTCTGGTTGTTCCAGAAACAACAAAGAAGAAACAATTGATGATGGCATTGCTATGTCACATTTGTGGGACATATTTGAAAATTTTGAACTAACAGAAAAACATTAGAGCAAGAGATGACTCAGAATTTGCGGAATTTCTTCTTAGAGTTGGTAATTGAAGTGAGCCTATAGTTCATGAGAACTTTATACATATACTAGATGAATTGCTTATTCTGTATGCAGACTGCAATACTTCAATCAACATGTTGATTGATGTAGTTTTTGATGATCTTAAAAATAATTACCAATCCCCTGATTATTTGATGACTCATGGAATACTTGCTTCAAAAAATGAGTATGTCGACGACATAAATCAAATTTTGATTCATCAATTTTCAGAAAGACTGATGGTATATTATAGTTTTGATTCAGCAGTCGATAACGCACACACCAATTGTTTGAAGAAGAATTTCTAAACCAATTAACTCCAACTTGGATGCCACCATATGAGTTGACACTAAAGAAGAAACATTGCCCAGTCATGCTATCATGAAACATAGATCCACTATCGGGCTTTTGCGGTGGGACTCGACTCATTTGTCGAGATTTTCAAGAAAATGTCTGCTGTAAAATTGATATGCTCTGATACTAATTGTTGCGTGCATAATCTGGGATACCATACTTACTATGATACCAATAGTGGGAGATTCGAAAATCCCCACCGACGACCTCAAGCACGCCATGAGATCAATTACCTCGATCACACAAAATGAATATTAAAAAATACAAGAAAAAAAAAATTTAACGTGATTTGTCCCAAATTTGGCCTACGTCCATGGGGAGAGAACTTGAGAGAGCTTTATTAATAAATTTGATACAAAGAGATCTAACACTTCTCTTGATGACACAAGAGTATTCACCTTCCCATTGAATCTACCCGTAGATTACAAGAGTATACGTTCTCTCTATGCACCTTAAGCTTGCTCCTCTCTTTCTTGACTTTTTAGACCTTTTTATCCTTTTAGGGCCTTACATTGTTGTTCATCACAACTGTCTCTTGTTCATCTTCTCCACTGCTCCACTTAAAT
The DNA here is from genome assembly GCA_038442645.1 of Agave tequilana. Taxonomy (NCBI): domain Eukaryota; kingdom Viridiplantae; phylum Streptophyta; class Magnoliopsida; order Asparagales; family Asparagaceae; genus Agave; species Agave tequilana. The sequence goes on from JAVJIF010011593.1 coordinate 7,334, forward strand.
CCTAGATTATAATCCTTTATTTATAGGATTTTATAATACAACTCCTATTTGAACTATGAGATAATCTTGGTCAATGGATGCTTCAAGAGTCTTGATCAATCATATTAGGAGTTAATCTCCTAGATTTATAAGGACTCTAAATCCTTTAATCTTTAGAAGCAATTCTTTATTGAATATAAAATTGAGTCATATTCATACTCCACCAGAAAAGAAAACCGGCGCTTGAAAAGGAAACTAATTCTGCTTCAGAAAATGTCCCACATAGTCGACTAGCATTTAGGCCTAGTCGACTAATTCTTTCCATTAGACGACTAATAGGTTTATATAGTCGACTACTGTAAACTGCTTTCTCTTTGTATCTATCCTAATCGGTTAGTACTTAGGCCTAGTCAACTAGTAGTCTTTATTAGTCGACTATAAGTCAACTAACTTTTCTTGATCTGCTTCTTTTCTTCTGCTTCAAGTCATTATCTTCTCCAGCTCGATTGGATATTCTTGGACCATCATCTCCTCTTGAAAATAATGTAAAATTCTAACAATCTCCATCTTTACTTATTTTCAAACCTTTAGCAAAATATCTTGAGATTTTAAATTAGTACCTTGATTCTTTCCTTGATTGTAACCGCGCCGTGAAGTTTTTAACTCTTGCCCCCTCTCTCTGAGGCTTTTGGTTGTTTACCGCCATACTTTAGGCCATCTCGGGCCTTATCCGAATGCATCCTTTTTTAGTCGTCCTGCAATACTTAGACCCGTTGTAGTTTTCTTTGAAGCTCCACCACGAAGTTAGATCCCTTCAAACTTTTCATTAAAACTCCATCTTGACCTAGTTTCTTTTCCTTAACTTGCATTGCATCACTGTCGCCACTAGCAAATTTCGCTCTGTGACGCCTTCCCGGCAATGGGGCCCTGCCGGTCTTGAAGCGATTTGCCTCGAATTTTGCCATGGTCTTACCAACTTTAGACAAACACTATCAAGCGCTTGTCATGCCATGGTCTTCTACCGATCACTTGGTGATAGTCCACCTTCTATTGATGTTTTAACCTTGAGACTTACCGTCTTCACATAACTGCCATGGTCTTACCGGGCCTTCCTGCCACACACTATCATGGTTCCTTCCATCAATTAGGGCTGCCAGTCACCACTGCATTGATGTTTTCTAGATTTATTACCCTGCTACTGATGAACTTCAAACCTGATAATCCACCAATGCCTGCAATAATCTCACCGTGTCACGACTAGTCCGTCGTAACTTTGAACGTGATCTTCGTCGATTTCTTTACCGAACTATACAAAACCTGCACCAAACCTTGAAATCTCCTCAATCTGCACCCACCATTTCATCCAGAACACTAAACATATAGGGTTCGACATCTAGACCGTTTGAATCCAATTACGATTGCACGATCTACCTTCAAATCAATCTTGTCTGTTGATTACTTTCATCACCTTCCGTTGTTTTTCCTTTGACTTGTTACCGCAGCAAGTCTCCATGTGATGCCTTGTGTGATGCCTCCGTGAGCTCGTCTTGCTGTCCACTATTGGTGATGATTCGATCATCACCTCCGCATCTACCGTGTTTAGATGTGAGCATCATTGAGCCTTGACGACTCCACCTTGTTCAATATACTCCAAAAGTAATTGTTCTTTATTTTAAACAAATTTGAACTTTCTTGTTTTCTTCTTCATCTTGATGCCTCTGCCGAACTCCACCGACTTGACATCTTCTTCATCTAGACCACTTGAGTTTTGAACGAACATCATCTGTTTTGATACCATTTGTTGTAACAAATTAATATGCTATGATGCCAACTATTGCGTGAATAACCCAGGATACCATACTTATTATTATATCAATAGTTGGCAGATTCAAAGATCCCCACCGATGACCTCAAGCAAGCCATAAAATCGATTATCTCAAGCACACAATATGAATATTAAAAGATACAAGAAGAAGAACACACAATTTAACGTTAAACTTGGCCTACGTCAACGGGGAGAGAACTTGAGAGAGCTTTATTAATAAACTTGATACAAAGAAATCTAATCTTTCTCTTGATGACACAAGAGTATTCACCTTCCCCTTGAATCTACGTTTAAATTACAAGATTATACCTTCTCTCTATGCACCTTCATCTTGCTCCTCTCTTTCTTAAATTTTTAGGTCTTCTTAGCCTTTTAGGACCTTATATTGTTATTCACCACAACTTTCTCTTGTTTACATGCTCTACTGCTCCACTTAAATTCTAAATTACAATTCTTTATTTATAAATTTTATAATACAATTCTTATTTAGACTATTAGATGATCTTGACCATTGGATGCTTGAAGAATCTTGATCAATCTTATTAGGAGTTGATCTCCTTAATTTAGAAAGATTCTAGACATTTTAATCTTTAGAAGCAAACGTTCATTGAATAGAAAACTGAGACCTATTCGTACTCCACCAGAAAGAAAACCAGCAGGTGAAAAGAAAACTGATTTTGATTCAGAAAATGTCCCATACAGTCAACTAGCACTTAGGCCTAGTCGACTACTTTCTTCAATTAGTCGACTAATAGGTTTATATAGTCGACTACTATAAAAGTTTTCTCTGTATCTGTTCTAGTAGACTAGTACTTAGGCCTAGTCGACTAGTAGTCTTTATTAGTCGACTAAAGTCGACTAACTTTTCTTGATCTATACCTTTTCTTCTGCTTCAAGCCATCATCTTTTCCAACTCGATTGGATCTTCTTGAACCATCATCTCCTCTTAAAAATAAGGCAAAATCTTAACAATGTCATTAATGCAGAAATTGCAAATAGACTTCACAAAGGAAGGAGAATGTTTCTTCCACATATTCCATTACAACAACAGAGGATGAAAAACTTCCTTTCAAATTCAAAAGAAAACAATTTCCTAAAAACTCTCTTTAGCCATGACGATAAACAAAGCTCAAGGACAAACAATTCAAAATGTTGGAGTATATCTTTCAGAACCAGTTTTCGCATATGAACAATTATATGTAGTATTGTCTAGAGGCTCAAATAAAATCACATAAAAACATTGCTTCAGCCTATTGAAAATCATAGCTTGCAATGTTCTTATACAAGAAATGTTGTCTATAAAGAGTTACTTGAAAAGTAGCAAAAGAGGTACCATGCTAAGAAATATCAATACATTTACTACTAACTTGCATTTTTTTTTGCATCATTCATTTAATTACTTCACATTATATTGCAACACAATGGCAACTCAACAACAAAAGGGCAACCTACTACAAGTTATTAGACCATGCATGTATAATTTGCAGCTTAGACTTATTTATAGAGGACATAGAGCACTGTCAAAAAATCAAAGAACATATTTTCAGCAAATTGTCTTTGTTGATCAAAATGTAAGTACCGATATTATTTCTTATATTCGTTGTTTATCATTATTTTCACATTCAAAATTTTCTTATGCATGGGGAAAGAGATAGCTGGTGTAGTATTTAATGAAGACATACTAATATTTGAGAGCAAACTCGAAGAATATATAGCATATGACTTGCATAATGCTCAGGTCACAACTACTCCTCTGATATATAGGATGGTTGATAATGAATGACAGCTAACTATCAACAAAAAAATGTCAATTCGAGAAATACCTCCTGAAAGTTTTAACTTAAATGGAGAATCATGCAACTGTGCCTCTTGAAAATATCATAGAAGCAATGTATATAAACACAATTATAGGTAATAATTAACATTATCTCCATGTACTAACTCAAAAAAGATTGTAATTTGGAATTTTAACATAACTATTCTTTTCATATGTTATTGTCGTCGTTGTGAAAGTAGGACCAACAAAAAGTATCCATGTCACCACACAAGAGCCATCTACCGTGTGAGGATATATATCATTAATGAAAAGTAAGCATCTCCAACTATTTCTGATTAGTTTTCTTACTCATTGATCCTCATATATTTTTTTGTTAATTGTATATTTTTAATAAACCTGCAACTAAATACATCCTTCATCTTGTTCTTTTATCCACATAGGATAAGTTTACTTCAAATCAGTGTGACATCCTTGCTAACTATAACCCAAATAATAATCTTATCATTGCTGCACTATGTGTTAAGACAACAACCTACAATGGTTTGCATTTTATAGATCTTCAATAACTTTTTTTAATGCTCTAATGGATATACTACATTGCCATAGGGATATCTCTATCTATAAGAATAACATCTCAGTTATTAGTTGATCCACCCATTGAAAGAACAATCAAACTAAAACAATGGTATGTGAATAATTCTAAATTTAAATATTTGAATTGATGCAAATGTATATTTATAGCTACATAGCTAATTGAACTTCTTTTTCTTATATTAGGTTGAAAAAATCAGTTTATATCGTTAATAGATTACATGAGTAAAAGCAGAACAAACGTCACATGCAGCTCATCCGCAACACAAACATGCACAATTGGATTCTTGCTAGAACACACCAGTCCACTTTCAGAAGCTAAGATAACAATACCATAAAATTCCAATGAAATATCATGCTAATAAACTTTATTCTGTCAACTTTTGCAACATATCCCCCTATTTCTTCTTCTATTTCAGACTTTTAAATGCCAAACTACAACAAAAAACACAAATATTCAATCACATTGGTACATGGCATGTAATGACTGCTTAGTAAGAACTGAGGAAGAATACAATAAGAGCTTCCGCTATAAGAAATCAAACAAAAATAGCATAGCAATTCCAAAGTAAAAGAGCAAGCAATATTTTTCAAATATTTTATATAAGTTAAATAAACATACTCTCTTCTCTATAGATATGCAGCAAGGGTACACTTGTCGGATGAAATAGGAACAGTTCAGGCAACAATATTTGGTGAATATGCAGAAAAGTTATTGAACTATGATGCTATCCACATGATATATTTGATTATGGAGCTATGAAAACTTTTTTTTTCCCCAATGATAAAGTCCATTATTTTGCTTCTAACAAAATCTATCATAAATTATGATCATAATTCAGTTATGGTAGACACCAAATACTTCCTTAATAATTCAAACATCAAGACAATACATAAGAGGTTGAGAACTTAGTCAATCAAGCTATAAATAAGGAACACAATTACCCTCTCATTTTCAACAAGGGACTAAAGATCATCGCTCTTGCGCATGTTCCCAAAGGCACAACCTCTACGTCAAGCAAGAAGAAACATCCAATTGAAGAAACTGTGTGGACAAATAGACAACTGATCAAAATGTGATCTTTTTTTATCTTCCTCTGTATATATATATATACATCTTTCTTATACCTTTTTGACCTCTCAATGTAATATAAGCCTACTCATCAGTACTGTATCTGCTAAATATATACATATAATAACCTTTGTGTTGGTTAATCTTTTTATTTACGCATCAAATATTATTTTTTGCTGTTGTTTAATATTTCCATCCGATCGTTTTCTTACTGAAATGTTATTCTTTATGGTTGTCTCTACTGAATTTGAATAAACATGTTTCTTTTCTCTCTTACATAGGCAGAGCGAAGTTTTTCTGGAGAAAGACTAATATTTAACACACAAAGAGAACAATCTATATAAGTTTATTTCTCTCAATCTATTTCTGAATTTCTCCATTACCCTTTTAGTTTTTAGTGCCTTCTGCTGCCCTCTTTGATTTTATATACTGTTTCACTAAATAAATTGAATTAATTATCAGTTATGTATTGCAGCTGACAAACAAGTACTTACTTTTGCTTGGTTAAAAAAATTTGGGTGGAATTTCTTTGTGCTATTTTTTTACAGTTATTTATGTGTACATTTTTTTTAATTAGATGTTTGTTAGCTGTATTTGATGTGAACATAAATGTTTTTTTACCCAGTGCACGTACAACGCACGTGCGAGTCCAACTAGTGTTCTAATAAAGCATAGAGCCCCCCTCCCAAACTTTAAATCCACTCTGCTAATTGGACAAACTCCCAATCATCATCTCCATTATACAGTAAAATACCCCACCTCATATCTCAAAAGTTACCCACTTGACCAAGCAACACAACTGCCCTGATTTTAACCCTAGATTTTATTATTAAATTCCATAATTATTGATATCCTACTATTATTTTGTAGTGGAAAGCAAAAGCTAATACGAATGTGTGGCACCACATAAGGGCAGTTTACACACTGACACAGGCGCCAATATTCGTTACAAAACTCTCTCTCCCTCTCTCTCTCTCCCCCCTCTCTCTCTCTAAGCTTTTATATTGCTGACCACAGCCACCGAAAGACTCCCCGTTTCTTTCCTCTTTCTCCCTCTCCTTCAACCTTGGCTCTTCCCCTTCTCACAATAATGGAGACCCCGTCTCGGGCTGAAGCCTTTCCTGTTGCCCTCAGAGTTCTGGTGGTGGATGATGATGCTACGTGGCTGAAAATCCTTGAGAAGATGCTCAGGAAGTGCTCATATGAAGGTAGATTGGCTCAATATCTGATGGGTCTTGCTCTGTTTCTTGATTTGGTCCTTTTTTTCTCGACTGGGTTTGTTGAGCTATAGGTGCTTGTTTTTATGCCTGAATCAGTTTTATGAGTTGTTTTATGGTTTTATTCAGTTGGGTTTGGTTTTTAGTTGGAGTAAGTTGTGATTCATGTGTGAAAACAAGTCTCTCATGTCCCATGTCACCTTAATATAGTGGTGGATTCTGAGAGATTCCATAAGCAGTGATTTCTGTTGACATGCTGAACTGGTGGATTGATTCATATATTGCAAGTTAAGGTTTTGTTGATTAAGGTGTAGGGATCATAGTGGAATTATTGTGGGCTGGTGGGTGTTTTGGTATACTAAAGGCAACCACTTTCCGATATTTAGAACATGGTAACAGATTCTGCAGCTCCCTCGTATACTCGTTCTGATGTTTATTTATTTTCTAGTTTTATTATTTATTTATTTTAGGACGAGGCCTTTGCTTAACCTGAAAGCTTAAGTGCAGAGTTGTGGGCTAGTAGTGTATATGAAGCACAGCTAACACTTAAAGATCCATCTCATGTGAGTCTTTATGCCATGTGGAAAGGTCTGCTCTGCATACCTTGGCTCCCTTGGAAAGACAAAATAATGGAGGTAAATAAGCATATTTTAAATTGTCCACGATGAGGCTTGAACCCAAGACCCCTTCAAACTGATGCTCTGTGATAACATTTCAGATAGCCAATTTATGAAAAGCTTAAGCTGATGAGTATAACATATATTAAGAAAACTTAATAGAGTCATAATGGATATAAGGAAAGTACCAAATGCCAAATATAGTAGTAGTCACGGATTTACTTTAACCAGTGTCATGCTTAATGTATTCAGTATTCACTATGAGTTCCAACCCCAAATAAAATAGGCGGATTGCGTTTGGTAGCCAAGAGCTAGCATAGAACTGGGAATTCTATGATGTGAAACGGTGAAGTGTGTAAATCAAAAATCAGTGACAAAATAAAACTTCGCTACGTTTCACCAACTTTACGATCTTAAGTAGGAAATAATTAAAACTAATATACAAGCAGATGAATTTTACAAAATGCAGCAGTTGCAATTGTATCATTCTCAGTTTTGAATAAACTAAAGCAATTAATATGTTACGATGGCACAAACTTGTAAAATCAATATATATGATCAATGAACTCAGGATGAAACAGATGCTCTCGCCTCACAATTTTAAGTGACAATAGATAAGTAGATAAAATAATAAAGGCAGATATCAACTCACAAATAAAAAGTCGGATTAAAAAAATTACTTATTGAGAATCAGAGATCTTAATGCCTGAAGTGGACACTGATGCGAAGCTCTCATCGTCACGATCGCAATGACTCAAAAATCATCTGAAACGGACGCCAGTCCAAAATGATAGCTGATTCGGTCTGCTTCTGTCTGAACCCGTTACTGTCCTTGCGGATCGGATCGAAATTCAGTTGGGTCAAGTTGTAGACCTGAATGCTGTGCTTGTTGGTCAGATTCAACTTGAAGTGAGTTTGATCACTTAAAGTCGAAATCCAATGAGTGTATGCGGATCAATCTCGATTACAACCCAGTTCAATGTCTTCAACCTCATAGCAAGGAAGAGGGAAAGAGAGAGGAACAATGGGTAGTTGCGGTGGGGTGAAGTGGCGGTGCAGTCGAGGGAGGAGGCAGTGAGAGGGAGGGGATCTGTGTGGCGGTGGGGTGGTGGAAGAAGAGAAGGTGGCGGTGACGAGGGCTGAGGGTGGGCGGTGGATGCAGTCATGCTGCAGGTAAGGGAAAGCGGGGGCGCGAGGCGCGAGGGCACGGTGACGCAGTGATGTAGCCACAAAAGGAGATAGAGATAGGGAAGGCGATGGTAATGGCGCGACAGGAAAGAGAGGGGGATGCCGAGATGGAAAGATTGTGATGATTTCCTGGTTATGGGGAGAAGAGAGAAGGAAAGAGAGGGTGCTTGTGGGAGGGAGGAGAGAGGGGCGAGGCTTGCGATAGCGGTGGCGGGACATGTTGTCGTTATGGACAGGAGAGAGAAACAGAGAGGGAGGACGAGGAGAGGATATTTGCAGAGAGAGGGAGAAGAGGGAAGAGAAAAGAATTTTAGGGTAAGGATTTTTTAGGATAGTCAGGAATAAAATCCTAAACAATATTGAGTGAATCAATTCACACAACAATTTATTTATCAAAATTCTTATTAATGTATTAATAATAGAGGAATCTTTAAATAGGCTTTACAATATCCAACTTTCAGTCCACAATCGATGTGGTATTAAACTAAAAACAAATTAAAAATAAAACAAAAAAATTCAAAATAACCAAAATATAATAAAATAAAAAATACAACTCTTATTCAATCTCTATTCGAGCCAAATCAATGTGAGGTGTTTTCGTCTTCTCCCACGCATGCACTAGGGTTAAATGTCTGCATTATTCTCCTTAAGTGAGAGAGAACTCGACCCCATCGAGTTAGGTGTAATAATGCTCCCCTACTGTACTAGATCAATTCACTGCAGATCACCTCGACTAGTCGTGAATCAATAATTGGTGTCTTTCTTTCCAACAGATCAAGTACATGTGAGTTCATCAGATTTGGTGATAATAGTCTTATCTTTTAAAATTTTATCAACACTCTCTGCTGTAATGAGATGACTATTTGGGGACAAGGTTCTAAATATTAGATATCGGGACCGTATCGGATGGGGGTTTTTCATATCGGATATCGGATATGGGGGAGATATCAGGGATATGCGATTATATCGGGCGTTCATATCGGATACTATATATAATGAAATATTGATAACTAAAAGTTAGTTTAGTGTCATAGATATCATCTACCGAATAAAAATGATGTAATATGCATGCAAAGACAGTAAAAAAAACAATATACATTTGCACGCAGTCTTGCAATAAATAAGTTATTTTATATCGGGCGATATTTCGGGTGATTTATCGCCCGATATTGGGCGATTTATCAGGCAATATTTCAAATATTAACCGTTTTTTGCTGCGAACGATATGGCGAACGATATTCCCATATTGTATCAGTAGCCGGCAAAAAAGGAGATATCGGTCGATATCTCAGCCGCCTCGGACGATATTTAAAATAGGGTTTGAGGATGGACTAAGTGAGAGCTCTCAGAAAATGGTTTAGGGGAAGATATATCAATCACTAGGTTACAATCAAAATCTTTGTAATCCATTGGATAATTAATATTGAAAGTACAACTAATGCCATAATCTCTAAGAAGATCTATGTTATGGTATTGCAATTCAGTTTATTTAAGATCTTGAAGGGTCCGCTGTGGACATGCAATATTTTAACAGTCTCCGAAGGAAACCGTTTCGGATAAATCCGAACTATCACATAATCGCCTACATTAAAATTTTAAATATCTTTCTACTGTCAATTCATAAATAGGCTTCACATTGTTCTTTTTATTTTCATCATTGATCTCTTTGTATAGTTTGTGTACGTGTTTGTCTGATGCAAATGCAGATGCAGACTTGAATGCTCTATAGTAAAATGGTCTCGGCAATAAGTGAGAAAATAATTTGCAGACAGAATATGCATGACTAGTGAGAGAGAGGAGAGGAGGAATCAGTAGCAATGAGACGTCAAGAAGATGAAATTGGCAGCAAAACTAAAGTGAATGTCTGCTTGAGCTGTCCAGCCTTGAGTCTCAAGGGTAAAGCTTAATCTGCTTACCCTCGTACTCGAATTGGCACATTTTAGATCGACTGTAAATAGTGCCATTTCTATTGAACAACCATGATCTACCTAATATGACTTAACTCATATTCATGATAATCATGTCACACCAGATCTTGTTTTTGTAATGATTGAAATTGATTGGGATAAGACATCGTTGTTTGAACTTAAGTGTCGTGGAGTCAATAAATGACACCTTGCATTGGTGGAGTGGGGTACAGCCTCTAATCAAAGATTTTCGCGTAACTTGAATGATATTGCATTGATATGGCTTCCACTATTCACAATCAACTTACATTTCTTATCTTTAATTTTGATGAATGTGTGAAAAATAGCATTTTTTCTGTAATCGTTCTTTTTGCTAGTTATGAGGAGACACATCTAACAACAGATAAGTGAGTCGATAGTATTTAATTAATACAATTGGGACCAACATCATCACTTGTGAGCTCTTCGTCAGTTTTAACGTCTCATGGATCATAAATGTACTTTTCAGAGTCTGGCTCGGTGGCTTCGGTGGGTATTCCATCTATAATGGTAATCCTGACGAGACTAGGACAACTGGTAGATAAGTGTTTATAACATTGGCATTTGTAGTATTTGATTGTAGAACTAACTTTGGAAAACTCGGAGCTCTTATTTTTATTGTCATGTTCAATACTCTTGCCCTTGATGACATTTCTATGTGAGGGGTTTGGGAACTAGGCCTATTGGATTGGGGAGATGGGGAGGTCTAAACACTGAAGTTTTATAATCATGACTCTTGAAGGTATGGTCGGTCTCAACATAATTTAGGTTTTGAACTAATGCATAGGCTTTCTCTAGTTTAGTAACTCAATTTGTTCGTAGGTCTTCTCTAAGACCATTCCTAAATCAGAAAAGGATTTGGATGCTACTTTCTGTGCCGAAGGTACTGCAACAAATGAGAAACTCATCAAATTGGGTTACATAGTCCTTGGCAAATTTATTACCTTGGGTGAATCTGTGTCAATCATCAAGATGAAAATCACCCATAAGGGGGTGAATTGGTGAAGTGCTAATCAAATGTGAAACTTAAAAACTTATACTAACTAAAACTAATACACAATTAGATATCAAAGAGTGAAATCGAATTTCCGGTGAAGAGCTTTAGAACTTCTCCTCAAGATTACTTTTTAATAAAAGTTAAGGTGCTTAGTTGCTCTCTCGCCTTATGTGTTAGCACATGAAACTATATCAAGCATGTAAAGATACGCAAATAATAGCAAGCAAGATATAAACTAGAGTTGATGAGCAATCACAAATATGGAAGAATTGTTTCGAGGTTCGAGCCACTTGCTTTACGCTTCTGCCTTCACTGCACTGAAGGATTTTCACTGTGCATGATCATGCAATATCACTCAATAGTACAAGTTTCCTCAAGAACTCTTGGACTCGCAAGTCTCTCACTCGATGCTGCAACACCTACAATCACAAGCCCGCAAACTCACTTCAAGGTTGCAATCTCCAACTGCTTCAAATACAATGATGAACACTTGGTGATCAATCTCCTAGACCACAAACAAAGAACTCTTACAAACAAAGTTTTCATAACGATAGAAAAGATTGGCTTAAACTTGTGTGAGGAAACTAAGAATTTGGAAGTGAGAATCTCAAGAAAAATTATTGAAAAAACTTCTTTGAAGATATAGAAATTTGTAGCGCAAAAACTAATTTTTCCTAGAAACTTATATTCTTGATTTTTCATATCTTTTTCAAAAATTAAACTTGAAATTTTCTTTTAAAAACTTGGAAATCTTGAAAAATCTTATAAAAACATAAGAAGAAAACTCTCTACAATGGGTTATATATAGAGAGAATAAGATGAGACCATTAGAGACTAATCTCGATCATTAAAACATGTTTAAACAAAAATATAGTAAGATATAACTGTTTGGAATAAAAACAATAATCAGAAATTCAAAATATATTTGAGCACAAATATGTGGGATAAAAAATTAACATATTATAAACATGTGAACTTCTTTTTGTATTTTCAAATTCATTTGAAAACATAGAAACTTGATTTTCTAAAAACAATAAACTTTGAAAGATAAACTGGTTAAACCAAAAACGGAAAACTTTTGATCTATCAAACTTTTTTTTTTGTGTATAAGCTTGAGCAATCAAAACTAATCTATACTTTATAAAAATCTAAATATCCTTACAAACTAGAGTCTTCTTCTTGAAATGATCTTCTTCTTCATCTTGACTCGATCAAACTTGATTCTTTCGGGCTAGACTCTTTCTTGAGTACTTGACATGACCTTTATGCTTGAGCTCTTGAATCAACACTAGTTAACTTCAAATTTTGACTTTGAGTGTTTTGTTGAAGCTAAACATTAAACCATGATTTAGATGAAATCTGCAACTAAAATAATATAAGACATTAGTACGATAATTACATGAGTTTAATCATTATTAAAACTAGAGTAATGGACCCTTGGGCCAACAACTCTCCCTTTTATGGTAACAAAACTCATGAAGTTGTATATGCATGGATTAGAAAAAAGCTTTGTAAAGACTCCCCCTTAAATCATGCATACCCAAAACCAATAAGATATTCAATAAATCTCTAAGCATCAAACTAACATACAAACATGTATATATATATATACACAAACATATATATATACAAATATATATATATATATATATATATATATATATATATATATATATATATATATATATATATATATATATATATATGCAAAAACATTTGCTCTCCCTCTTTTTATCAAAACAATATGAAAACTCATATAGAATGCATGCATATGTAAACTATAAATCTCTCTTTCTTTTTTGTCACTTCATCAATAAACAGTAAACAAAACAAAATAAGGTTATATGTGATACAAATTCATGGTGAGGATAGATGTGAAGTTAACTCTCCCTGCATAAATGCATTACATGGTGAAGGAATGACTAAGTCTTAAACCACATAAGTATAATATACAATGTATAGACGAAGACGTTAAGTTAGCTCCCTCTGCACATGTGTATTATATAGAGAAGAAAAGTCATGCTCTTTTTTATACCATACACTCATCACAAATCTATACATAGAGGGATGTTAAGCCGCCTTGCATATGGATAATACACACTAATTTGAAATCTTAGATAAATTTTAGATACCAATTTGAAAACTATGCAAAAGATACAAATTATTCTTGAAACAAATAGATATCAATTGAAATTTAAAAATGATATCAATTGAAAATTAAACACAATTTTAAAAATGATACCAATTGAAAATTGCAATCAAAACACTTCAAAGTTTGAATTTTTATAATAATTGAAAAACTAATCAAGAAATAAAATTTGAAACAAAGATGTTAATTAGCAAAATAAGATAGATATCAATCGTAATAATTAATACCAATTGAAAATTTGAACATATTTGCTAAAAGAAAATCATTTTTCTCAAAAAGAATGGGAATAAAATTAAGATACATATTGAAGTAATTGATACGAATTGAAACTAATCATGAAACCAAGATACTAATTGAAATAAATTTTTTTTCCTTTTTTTGAAACAACCACAAAATCAATGCATAAGCTTGTTAAAAATAAATATACTAATTTACATGAAATAAAATCAAACTTAGTATGAAACCAATTGTGTTATATAAAAACATGTATGGACATTGTTAAACATGCACAATTAATCTTATATATATGTATACCAATTGAAATGCCATTCATAATTTAAAGCATACATGTATAAATAAATAAGAATGAGAACATAAGAATAAAAAATCATGAAGATCAAGTGTGAACTCATTGGCTATCACCAACGTAACATGCAATGTCAAAAGAATAATCAAATATCTCATACAATGCATAATCACCCAGCTAACCACCCACTGAGAGTAGATATTTTTAAAAATAATTATTTGAAAATAGTTAATAATAATTTGAAAATACTATCATGTAAATTTTTTTCAAAAGAATACATGTATAAATGTAAGAATCATCAAAATAAGTTATGCACATATAACTAAATTAGAATCAAGTACACAGAGGATGTAAAATCATGTTGGGCACAAAATCAAGAGTGTATCTCAAAAGATACACAAGTATATCACAAGATCAAACAAAATTTAGATTTAAACATATAATCAAAACAACATATGCTTATAAACCATAAGATAAAGCATATTAAACTAAATGGAGGATAGAGATAGTTACCGACACCAATAAAACTAATTTTCATTTCTCAAAACTAAGATGGTCTTTTCCACCTAAACTCCTTGATAGTGATGTAGCAAACTTGATTTGTCCATCAAGCTCCTCATGAATTCACCACCAAGGCACCAAACTCTCTCACTTTTTAAGAGAGAACACACTTATATAAATAAAAATGATGTGCCTTTTTGTATTCATACTTTTTTGGGTCCTTGATTGTTAGCATTTCGAACCTAAATATTTTTATATGAAATATTTATTCTATCAAAACAAAACTTAGCAAGATTGTCTTTGCGGTCATAATGTGAACAACAATACACATGCACATACTTATGAGTATGATATATGTGCATGACGTGGAGTATGTGAATGAATATGTGGATCTTGTTTCTTTTGAATTAAGGATTTCAATCTTATGGTTAAAAGCACATTGACTCAAGGTTGAGCCCAAACAATCAATTTTATTTTTCAAACCATAAATTTTATTTTATCAATATTAGAGGAAGTAATATTATTAGCATGACAAGAGTTCTTACAGGAAACATTTTTTGAATTTATTAAAAGAGGTAGAAATCTTTTCCTTTTCTTTTTCACAAAAACAAATTAATTTTTTAAAGATCTATTTTCTTTTAAAACAAACTCCTTTTCTTTAGAAATCAAATCAACTTGATTTTTCAAACAAATTCATTTTTATTTTTAAGGATTCATTTCCTTGTAAAGCAATATTCAATTTTGAAGATAAAGAGCCATTTTCTTCTTTCAAATTCATATTTTTACTTTTCAACAAATCATATTTTTCAAGTATCTCTTGAAGAGCCATATAAAGATCATCATAAGACATATCTTCATTTTCATCAAGATCGGATTCTGAGTTTACCTTAGAGAGTTATCCGCTTAGACCATGAAGCTCATGTCAGAAGTGTCATTTTCTTTTTCGAGTCTCTCCTTATTATTTGAAGTTTGTTCATCAAGAGAGATCAACGTATTCTAAACTACAAAAATGAACTCAAATTTGTAACCCTAGAGATATAATTATCATTTAGAGCTAGTTTTAGAGCAGAATAACTTTACATTTGCCTCAAAATTATTGTAGCCATTTTATTTAGTAATGGTAAGATAAACATCCCTTCTGAGGAATTTAAGATACATATATCTTAACCTTCCAAATTTGAAAGTTAAGAATATCAAACATAGGTGGTACAAGAAATTCATATGTGACTAAAAATAAGAATACGATTAGCAAATAATAAGGATCGCTCTACGGTGATTAAGCCAAATATCAAGGGCACCACATACCAATTAAAAATCACTTAGAGGGAATGAATAGGTAATGTGTTAATCAAATACGGAATTTAAAAACTTAATCTAAGTAAAACTAGCACACAAATAGATATCAAAAAGTGAAACTGAATTTCTGGTGAAGGATTTTAGAACTTCTTTTCAAGATTTTTCCTTAGTAAGAGTTGAGGTGCTTAATTGCTCTCTTAGTTCAAACAAGTATAAACACATGAAACTATATTAAGCATGTAAAGATAGGCAAGTAATAGTAAGAAAGATATAAACTAGAGTGAGTTGAGTTGAGAGAGATAATGAGCAATCGTAAACACGGGAGAATTGTTTCGAGGTTCGAGCCACTTGCTCTACGTCCTCGTCTTCACCGCAAATGAAGAATTTTCACTATGCGTGATCCCACAAGATCACTCAATAATACAAGTTCCCTCAATAACTCTTGGACCCGCAAGTCTCTCACTCGGTGCCGCGACACCTACAATCACAAGCCCGCAAGCTTACTTCGAGGTCGTGACTTCCAACCACTTTAAATACAATGATGAACACTTTCAATCTTCTTGACTACAAACAATGAATTCTCACAAACAAAACTTATATAGAGTAAATAAAGAAGATTGGCTCAAGCTTCTGTAGGGAAACTATGTATTTGAAAGCGAAAATCTCAAGAAAAACTATTTGGAAAACTTCTTTGAAGATATAAAACTTTGTAGCACAAAAATTAATTTTTCTCAAAAATTTGTTTTCTTGATTTTTCAATTTTTTTTTTCAAAAAGTAAATCTTGAAATTTTCTTTCAAAAACTTGAAAATCTTGTAAAAACTTAGAAGAAAAACTCTCTATAATGAGTCCTATTTATAGAGAATAGGATGAGACCTTTAGAGACTAATTCCAATCATTAAGAACATGTTTAAACCCAAATAAAGTAAGATATAACCGTTTGAAATGAAAACAAAAGCCAGAAATTCAAAATATATTTGAGCAAAAATATGTGAGATTAAAAAACAACATATTACAAACGTGTAAACTTCTTCTTATATTTTCAAATTCATTGTGAAAACATAAAAACTTGATTTTCTAAATAATAAAACATAGAAAGCATAAACTGGTTAAACCGAAAACTCTTGATTTATCAAACTTTTTTTGTGTGTATAAGCTTGAAAATCAAAAATAATCTATACATTACAAAGATATAAACATCCTAACAAGCTAGAGTTTTCTTCTTGAAATGATTTTCTTCTTCATATGACTCGGTCAAACTTGATTCTTTCGAGTTAAACTCATTCTTGAGTACTTGATATGACTTTTATGCTTGAGCTATTGAAGCAACACTATTTAGATTTAAAACTTGACTTTGAGTTCTTTGTTGAAGCGATACATTAAACCATGATTTTGATGAAATCTATAACTAAAACATACAAGATCATTAGTATAATAACTATATAAGTTTAATCATCATCAAAACTAGAGTAATGAACCCTTGGGCCAAGACACAAAGACGATCAGAGTAGGATGTTGGTACATATTTGTCCCTAAGTTTATCCTTCATGGCAGATCAAGTCTCCATATGTTCCTGACGTCAGGATGCTCTCATCGATTCCACATTTGTCCAGTATTGGCTGGCTTGGCCAGTCAATTTTATGGCAGCTAACTTGACTTTTCTAGGCTCAGTAAGGGGATACCATGTGAAGTACTTATCGAGTTGTTGCAGCCAGTTTAGAAAAGGTTATGGATCGTGACATCATCAAAGGTGGGTACATCCAACTTGATGATTTTCAAGTATTGGTCATCGAGAGTAGGTACGTTATGGCTGTATTGGGTGGAACTAGGGGTGCCTCAATTTTGAATGGTTATCATGCAACTCTAACTTGGCCATCTCTTATGGTCAACCTGTTGGTCTTTGTGCACCTTGTTTACAGTCGAGTTAGAACAGTAAGCTGAGCCATTATGTCGGAAAGCGTTACTGTAGGTTGGAACTCCATAGAGGTAGAAAAAACTTTACTAGACTCTCCTAAAAAATATTTATTACCACTACAAGTGGGCATGCACTACACAAACCTAAACGAAGAAGAAAATATAATTCTAACTAGATATTTTTTATTTTTTCATTTTTTAATGCAAAAAGTGGTAGAATTTCTAACAAGTGCCTAGATGATAAAATTTTATCCTAACCCTGCTTTGATATCAAATTGATGTGGAACGAAAGAGGAGAGTCTAAGAATTTGAGAAAAGGTGAGAGATGAAAGAAAACAGTGTGTTACCTAAGAGAAAAATGAAAATATCTTCTACCTTTCTGGATCTCATGTCGCTTCACATAACACATTCATTAATCTTGACCTCACGTTGCTTCATATCACACGCTCAATTTTAACTTCACAGTTAGGGTTTCACACCCAGCATGGGCGGCAAACCCCTCAAGGAAAAACAACCCAAATAATTTTTCTCAAAATTCTAGCTTAACATTTATTGAAAATAATAGAACTTTTAAATAAGCTTACAACTCATTCAGTTCTCTCTCAAAGTCGATGTGGGAGTAAAATAAAACACAAAACTAAAACAAACACAATACTACTAAATAAAAAATACAGACTTGAATTAAAAACAAAAGGAAGCTGATCGATGTACCCATCACTCTATGAGTTAAAAAAAAAATGAATGTATGAGAAGATGTTTTTTGCGAGAACTAAGAGGAGACTCTTGAGATGGATCAACAACAACATGATAAAGATAGAGCAATTCTATAGTGCCCAATTGATGTGAGTAGTGGGACTCTATGGTAAAGTTGGCCTTTCCACTCATTTTCTAGGA
This sequence comes from Agave tequilana, assembly GCA_038442645.1. Taxonomy (NCBI): domain Eukaryota; kingdom Viridiplantae; phylum Streptophyta; class Magnoliopsida; order Asparagales; family Asparagaceae; genus Agave; species Agave tequilana. Next base: position 25,822 of record JAVJIF010011593.1, read on the forward strand.
AGAGGCATGTGGGAGGGGGGGGGGGTGCGCGCGGTGGGGGTTATATTTTCATAATCTCATAATCTCATATTTACCCTTTTTTCAAATCTTATTCAATCACATGATTAATACCTAATTATGTATTTTGTCAATTACTAATCTCACAAATCTCCCCCAAAATAAAAAGTTCTAACATATTTTAGCAAATTTTCCTTTTCTCCAAAAACTCATGCTTCCAGTACGCCAACTGTTTCTACTTCAAAAATCGTTTACTTTTTTTTTTATACGCTAGTCATTCACATGTTAGAAATTTCTTCATATATTTCAGTATTATGATGGTTATATTGTTCTGATGTCCTAACCTTGTAATTTGCAACTACTATATATAATGCATCCATTTGACTCTCACAAGCATGGTTTAAAATCTTAGTATTAGCCAATAGTTTTTTTAAAATTATTGGTAGTATCTCATATTAGATACCTCAAAACCCAATACGATGATACTAAAATATTTCAGCATCGGCGGATATTTTGAAACCATGCTCGCAAGCATTATAGTTAAAACAGTGAGAAACTTGGGCATCATCACATGACACTAAAAGCTGGAAGAGAAACTTTTTCCAACTTGTTATCACCCATGACCCATTTAGCCCTATCCCATGACACTGTGGGTCTCATGTTTGCAAAAGTCGGATGATTCATTTGCAAACACCACCTATGTTGCACTAATATAAATACATGATATTGATGCGACACGACACGGGTATGCAGAGATGACAAATCTTTGAAATTTGGAATATAGATATCTTGTGGATACAACATTAATTGAATTATATGTGTATATGAGTTACCTTATATATCTATAACATGAACTTGTAAGGCTTTAATGGTCAAAAAACAAACAATAAGTCAGGTAATATAAATATTTTCTATTATATGAACAAAAAGTTATCATAATATTCATAATTCTTCACTAAGAAAGTGGACGGACTATATAAATGCATTTGCTAATCAAATTGAATCTACCATTTATTCGTTAGAGTTTTAATGTCTTAGTATTGGAAAGAAAATGATGGTAACTACTGTTTAACTCATCATTCTACAGCTCCTGGACATATGTATAAGGCAAATTATGAAAAATAAAGAGTGGAACTATTGTTCTTTTAAGCTGCCCTACAAGAGAGCTAAACAAAACTATCCCATCAGAATAGGTATGTTATGAGTAATTCATGAAGACTAGATAATGTCATTAAGTTACGTAGTACCTTTTCTAAGCTTTTATATTGCTTTGGTTAATAAACCTACAAGCATGCTCACATTTTCAACCCCATCACTATCACCTACCACACACACACACACACACACACAAAAACAAAAAAAACAAAAATGCTCATGTATGTAATTTTTGATAAAACGCCTATACCCAACGCTTTCATCCGAATTTCCCAAATCATATGATTTTACTTTTAAGATCATCTTGTCTCTTTGTCTTTTAAGCTTCTAACCTTTTACATCTTATGTTTGTTGATAGGCTGTTTATGTAGTTATCCTGTCTCTTGCAATTAACTTTATCTCATAGTATTCCATGCCTTAATCGAATTGAAGTTTTTCATCATTTTTCCCCCTTTTAAGTTATTAGACTTGCATTCCTATGCATAATTGTCACATTGCCCGATATGAATTTTAATGTTTACTCCAAACCGCAGTTACGACATGCTGCTTAGCAAGAGTTGCTCTTGACTTGCTTCGTGAAAGAAGAGAGAAATATGACATTGTAATTAGTGATGTCAATATGCCGGACATGGATGGTTTCAAGCTTATTGAGCATGTTGGACTTGAGATGGATCTACCTGTCATCAGTTAGTTATCTAAATCACATGTGTAGCTTTTTCTGTGGATACTGCAATATAATAAGAGTTCCTAACAATTGATTTTGTTTTTCTAAATCTATGTAGTGATGTCAGTAGATGGGGAAACAAGTAGGGTAATGAAAGGTGTTCAACATGGTGCATGTGATTACCTACTTAAGCCCATCAGAATGAAAGAGCTAAGAAACATATGGGAACATGTTTATAGAAAGAAAATACATGAGGTGAGAGTGATTGAAGGCCATGATATCTGTGAAGAAATTCAGATGTTTAGAAATGGTTCGGAGGATTTTGATGGCAGACAAGTATCAGGTGGAGCTGATCTCAACTCTGTAAGGAAGCGGAAAGATTTGGATGGCAAAGAGCACTCTGATCAAGAATGTAATGATCCTGCAGCAGTGAAGAAAGCTAGAGTTGTTTGGTCTGTGGATCTTCATCAAAAATTTGTGAATGCTGTAAATCAAATTGGGTTTGACAGTAAGTATGCCAATCTTATCAAAATATTTTAGTTTTCTGGCATCGCTGGTGGACTTTCATTTTTCTAACTTTTATGTTGTTTATCTTCTCTTTATATATCTTTAACTGATGAAAACTTTTGTACTTCGTTTTCCAATGCATTAATAGTCTTAGACTAATTCATGATTACCTCTGTTTGCAGAGGGTGGTCCGAAGAAGATTCTTGACTTGATGAATGTTCCTGGGTTAACAAGAGAAAATGTTGCCAGTCACCTGCAGGTAAGATGGTTTCTCGTAGACTTCTTTGCATATCGTAGAAAGCATTATTCTAGTTCATAGGAAGTTTTTAAGTTAGCACTGCCTGACATAGTCCTTCTACTTTCATTTAGCTTTCCTAATATATTACTGTATATTGCAGATTTTCTGTTAGGGACAACAATAAATTCTTTACCAAAGAAACAATGTCATGTTTATCATTTAAAGAAAACATTGTTTGCATGCTATAAGAGTGCATTTGAGCCTTTATGTGTCTCTGACGATAGCTTTCTTTGGAATGTTAATGACATTTCAATCCTGGACTGGCCTTTTCATAAATCTCTTCCTATGCATTCAGATAGATGAGATGTATTTGAGATATGACGTCTTCCCAACATCTGAATTTTTTAGTACTTATAGAAAATGTTCTGAATTGTATGTGCCTTCTCATGCTAAATATTAATATAACATTCTGAAGTCAGTTTATTTAGTGCATTAATAGTTAAAAGTGTCTAATCCACTAGTGAGAAATAGTTAAGCTCATCAGGCATGTTATCTCATTACATTACATTTTTCCACTTTTCAGATACGGAGTAAATTGTGAGATTGCTCAAAGAGTTTACTACCTGGGACAGAGTTGCTTATTAGGCGCTACGTCTTTTGGAGTTTAGATGACTTTCTATTTTATTAGTTTTCTATCTGATAGACGGGAGGGCATGTGGTTGGGTATTTTGTAATCAAGGAGTTTGTTTAAGATTCTGAAATTATACAGTTAAGTTAAAAATAAATTTCTTGGGGACATCTGGCTGTTTCAGTTTCATTCATTTTGTTGGCTGTTTCATTTGCTAAATGAAAATGCAACAAATGCTGCATGCAGAGTTTGTTGCAAGAATGAGCATCAAATATTTTGCTTGGTTTACTTCATGTAGCATTTTCTGTATTGGGTTTATTAACAAATAAAAATAGTCATCATGCTGAGTTGACACAGCATTATGGTTAGAAAACTGATTGGTGGTAGCTTATAAAATAAAATAAACTAATTTAATGAAGTGACAGCATAAGAAGGAACTCACACATCAACTCTCGTAACAATATCTTCTCCTAGAAACCATTATAACACTATTGCCAATCTGGTCTCTTTTTCCTATTAAGTATATGGCAAGGTACAATACACGAACGACACTCACTATGTTCGCACCTTACTTATTTGAGTCTCTTGCTTACCATTCTCCATGTAGACTGCAGAGCCTCAGTAATGCAACTTCTTTGACATTTTCCCTATGCATAAGCATTTTCCATATGCATTGACAAAAGGAAATGGAGGACTAGGTAATCAGTTGTTTGTTTCCCTACACAAGGGACAAGTATCTTACATTTTCCATTTCGTTTTAAGCAGTCCGTTCTTAGTAAGATAGTATTACTTCCTCCCAACTATGTGAAATTCTTAACACTTAATGGTGAACATAGTTCCCAATGTGCTTTGCCACGCTTGACATGCGCATCCCTACGTGGTTGAGAAAATGTGATGCGATTTATGGAGAACTCCATCCATAAGGTACCTCCATTATGCCTGCCGCCCGTTGAGGGCTTCTTATATTTAGGAAGTTCACTTTCTTGATTCTTCTGATTGCTATTCAGGGAGGTGCGCCTGTTATGTCCATGTGTCTAGAAATCAAGACTTTATATGTCCATGTGTCTAGAAAATCAAGACTATTTTCCTCTTGCCAACTTAAACGGTTATGCAAACTTGTGAAATGCTTTCCTCCTACCATTTATCCATCAAAAAGTTTATTTTCATCAAATTACCAATTCTAAACATAGTTTCAGCATAGAATGTCCTCTTAACCTCTTCCAGAATCTTTAGGCGGTAGCTACATTCTCTCCTGTACTACAAATTTTGTGCTTATAGTATAGTTGGATGCTACCATTTTATTCAAACCCATCCTCTTCCTAGATCATAGAATCGACCAGTACTTTCTAATCCCTGCTTTATCTAAATTAATAACCCACTGTCTCCTCCAAAATCAACTCCCTCCAACCACTTCCTAATGGTTCTTTTTTGCCACAGAAAATCTTACTTTATGCTTCGGACTATCATGCTTATTATTCGAAGAAAAGTAATATTTCATACACAATCCTATCATCAAGCATACAACATTTTCTTGAGATAACTGCACACACCAATTAAATTCACAATCCTACAACAATTAATATGACAATCAAATTAAATCACAATCCTACACAATTAATTTCACACATCAATTAATTTCAAAATCCTACACAATTACTTTCAAAATCCTACACAATATCCTACTGATCTCTCTCTCTCTCTCTTTTCCTCTCCATGCTCTCTGCTTTTTGCTCTCTCTCTCTCTCTCTCTCTCTCTCTCTCTCTCTCTCTCTCGGTCTTTCTCTACTCTTTATGTCGATCTCTCTCTCAGAGATCTATAGGGAGCAGAGATATGTCTAGAGCAGAGAGAGGAGCAGAGAGAGGGCAGATCGAGAGAGAGCTTCCCTCCACGACGAGACCACCACGACACCACCATGAGACGAGACCACCATCACGAGAGAGGGTTTACCACCATGGTACCACCACGAGCTCAAACTCCACCGTGACAATACCACCACCGCGACGAGACCACAAGATCAGACTACCACTGTGACGAGACCACCTTCGCGACGAGACTGTCACGACACCACCACGATGAGATCAAAGATCAACCACCACCACGAGATCATAGATCAGACCACCACAGCACCACCACGAGAGCGAGATCAGACCACCACCGTGATGAGACCACCATCACAACGATCAATAACGACGAGCGAACAAGGGTTTTTCTTCTCATTGGATGAGAGAGAGAGAGAGAGATTGGGATCGATGTGGGTGAGATATAGGGTTTGGGGGAGAATTATATATGATATCAGCCAGGTTCTACCCGACCCAATAAACCCAAGACCCAAACAAAACAGACTCAGTCGTGTCGGGCCCTTGTCCAGGACTCATTTAACCATGTTCGACGAGTCAAATGAGATGACTCGTCTCGGATACGGTCAAAAAGTGTCGTGCACGTGTCGTTCACGTGCCGTGCACGTGTCGTTCACGTGCCGTGCACGTGTCCGTGTCCGACATGTACCTGACACGACGTGTGTTTTGGTGTGTCCATGTTTCATAGCATGTCTTGGACATCTTGGACCACGTCAATTGTAATATGCAGATAACAGTGATGATTTTTTTAGAAGAAGTTTGTACTTTTAACATTGAAAAAGTAAATAAATGATAGATTGTTTTAATTATTTCCATTAAGTAATGTTAGTTTACATATTTAATGTTCAGAACTGAGTACAAGTTGGAATCTCGTCTTCACATTTATCAAATGGCACTCTATACAGTTATTACTAGTCATTTTGCCAAATTGGGATGTCATTTCCTTTATCCACTCTCACCTGTTCCAGTCAGAAATCTTAACGAGTATTCTATATTTGACAGACACAGAACACCTAGGTCCTGTTATAAGGTCGCAGTACAGCTGAAAGTAGTTGCCTTACTTAAATATGAAGTATTAAATTTTTCTTTAATAGTTAACCTGAAAGGATGTTAAGCTTGAGAAAGTTATCTAAATAGACATATTAATTGATCAATAATAAAAATTTCAACTTTAGCAAACTTCAACCTAAGTTGTGTGGTGGATACGTGATATCCACCGGGTCATTTCATGACCTAAACCCATTGATTCTTATAAAATTTGAAATGCTTAACTTATTTGGATTCTTCATCCACCTCAGTTGCTCTTCCGAGCATTATGAATTAACTATGCACAATCCTCCTTGTTTTGGTTAGTCCCATTTTGATCAACTTTAATGGATTTGTAGGTAATTTGGTCTCTTATATTCTCATTGATCACCAATCTTTATGTTTTCTTTTTCATTTTCCTAATCATCATATATTATTGATAAAATTGATAAATGATAAGTATATATAAAAAATCATAAAATCTTACAGCTACTTGTAATTAATGATTTTTCATTCTCCAGTTGATATAATGGCACAAACAGAATTGCTGTTGAGGTGCATGCCAACCTGAGGGGCTTCCAGTTGAAGTTTTCCAATTAGTGACTCAAAAATCTAAATCCAGTACTACAGAAAAATAATCCATGTCCTCATCATCTAATTTCACTGATCATAGATGGAAGTAGATGAATAGTTGTTATCAACTTGTAGAAATTCTAGTTTCAGTGGTAACTATAGAATTGAGTTTCCCCATCAATTTGTGTCATGTCCCCCTTTCTTATTAATTTGGTTCCTTCTCTATTAGGGAATGTGATCCTTTTGATCATACATTAATGTAATCATGTTTTCGTACCAAGTGCTGAAATTATTATGATAGAAAATTTTAACCAAATAATGATAATAACAAGGACTTCTTTCCTTACAACCTAAACATTTGTTTGTGATGGGGTTTGTTAACTAGTCAACTTTCTCACCACAAATTCTCACTGAGCTCTTTATATCTATGTCATAGCATTGCAATATTTCATCGACCAAAAGACACATATATAATACCCTAGATACGAGACACTAGACCTCGTCTTCCTTTGGAAGCTTTCTTTAGATAATATTTTATTTTTCTCCCTGTCATCATTTATTCACATGTGGTGGATTCCTTAGAAGGCTTATTTCCAGGTTTAGCTTCATCCTCAGCCTTCACACAGTGGGAACTAGTTTTTTAAACGTCAATCTTTTCCTGAAAAAAGTACATAACAAAAAGAATTCTCTGTGCGGTCTATATTCTTAAGTATCTCTTTCATCTCATTGTTTCTGGTTTCCAACAACAAATAAGATGTGTACAGAAAACTCTCTACATTGTGTCTAGCATATAACTACTGAAAATTGGGTATAGTTCAGATTCGTTCATGCTTCGATAATAGAATGGTAGGTCATCAATCCTATGAATGTACTTGAAATAAGGTGCAACAGAACTGGAAACTTGAAAATTATGAACAGTGAAATAAGGCATAGTTGTAGGACACTCTATATTGGCCTCTGCAATAGTCATGACTGAGTCAACTGATGTAGACACTGACGCGGTATTGAATTGTGAACTTATAGGACACTGCCACTTATATGACATTGCATTTTACTGTCAGACAGACTTTTTTGTTACTTATGTGGCACTTCTCCAACTTCGCATATCTATGTCATCGGTAGTGTCCTTGTCCATCCCATCGTGGGAACTATGTTCTCTAGAAATGGATGGCCTGAAAGAAGAATCTGTGCATGCAAACACTGACACATACAAAAGAAGACTAGGTCAGTACATCACGCACATATAGGGACATCTTCCTGGTGGGTGTTACAATTGAGGATCTATACTGTTGGTGTGAATGTCTATCATTTGGATTAGACCTCAAAATTAAAATTCTTTTGGAGATCCTATAAAATCAGTTGGCACGAAATGGATGGTATCCTTTATCTATGAGATCAATCATACATGAAGCGCGCACGCGCGCACGCACATACATGAAAATATGAACATAAATGGAAACAGAGCAGCTCAGCAAAGGAAATAGAGTGGAAGAAAGGGAGTGTCAATAATCAGACAAGAGGGGAAGTATTCAGCCCCTATGTTGCACGGACACGGCAACATTGAAACGGACATGGGACACGGACACGTGACAAATTCTTTAAAATACACATGACTCGCGTGTCCGACACGTTTCGGACACGACACGGCTTCATGATGGGAGTGTCCGTGCTACATAGTTCAGCTCTAAGCTATTGGCTGTAGAATCAAACCATGTGCGCATAATCAAATGCTAAGGAGGTGAGGTTTCTTGCCTAGTAGCCCGAAGGGGAAGTGGTGCATCTTAAAAGAGAGGAGATTTAGTTTAAAAGACATGATAACATACTGGAATACTTTTATCTTTTGCTCCAGCGTTCCACCACAGTATAAAATTTCGTTGGATGCAATTGAGGTGGGATAGATGAACTTGAGGAGAGTTGCCAAGCATGTGACTTGTCATACGGAGGTCACAAGTTTAGGAAATATGTCACAATCAAAATTATACGAGGAACTTTCTCCCCTATATTTGAGAGGGGTGAAAGAGAATCACCTTCTAATTGAAAAACAGAGATGGTGTCACTGCTGCATTTGCTAGATCCATGTGAAGGAGAATACTGATTTATTGAAGGCCGTATAGAGGAATATATTGAAAAAGAGGAAGATTCAAAGTGTCATCATATTGAAAAAGCAAGAATGGTGGGCATTGTTTCCCTGGATGAGCAAATTTGTTTGGTAGCATGGAACACAAAATGTCAATTAACAAAAGAATGCATCAGCCAAGAGGGGGAAAATGAACTACAGTTTAGGTATGATATATCCAAGGTGAAGCTTCCAAATTCAAGAAGGTAAAATATTGGCCATGAAAATAGAGGTGATGGAATACAAAGCATGGGTGAACACATAAGTGAGGCAGACCACTTAGACAACTGTCCGATTCCCTAGCCTATTCATACTTGAGCCATAAGTCTTGTGAAAGAAGTATAAAGCATTAGATCTCATATGGTGGATTTCCCTAATATACATCTACAGAGAGAGAAGCAAACTATTAGAAGTGACAGTTATGAGGTTTGCTACGAGAGGTTTCATTTGATGTGCGCGCCTGTGGGAGCATATTAAGATAAGCTGAGCAATATAGAAAGGGAAACTGAGGCATGCTCAGAGATGCTCCTCTTAGCGCAAATTCTTGGAGCAAAGCCTAGATGTCTGCTATAAATGCACCACAGTAAATGCACCACAGTGAAGCAAAGGAGAAGCCCTGGACGTCTCATTCTTCCAGGTGAGGTCATTAGTGACATGAAAAAATCTCCAGTGAACAATGAGAGTCTAGCAATTCTATCTGATAATATCTACCTGTTAGTAAACTATAAAATCCTCATAATCTCTTAGGTTTCTGTGAAATGCCCCTGCATTATATTTCTAACTGTTGGTGCAAACTTCATACCGTTGTCTTCTTTAAAGCACATAATGTACCTGATCTGGGTGTAGTTTACTTGCTTTAATTCTTTGCATGACAAGACAACATTGAGACCTTTGTTATTCACTTTATTGGATCATGACACATCTAACATGAAATATCCATTGTGCAGAAATACCGTCTCTATTTAAGTAGATTACAGGAGCAGAACAAAGGGAAGACTTACGCTGGAAACATGCAATCAGAGTTCAACCCTAAGGGTCCTCAGGCGAACTTTGACCTCCAGAACCCGACTGCAGCAAGTCAACCTAGTGCTGCTAACAGATATGTCCCCATCACCCAAATTTCCAAGCGCAGAGTAGAACTGCTGATATTCATGTCGATGATGTAAACAGCGTGGTGGACTTGCATGTAAAAGATCAAAAGGAAGTGGTGAGGCCTGATGTTCCCAGTGCTATGAAATCAAACAGTGCTCCTCCATTAGGCGCTGTTCTCTCATTCAAAGGCACAATGTCAACTGTTGACTACGAGTTGGCCGCACCTTCTGCATCAAAGCACCAGCCATGGAGCGGAGGCATTCCTGTAATGCAATTCATGCAGAATCCGAAACATGACCATGAGCCATGTAGTTTGTTGGAAAATTACTCACGTTTGCCATTAACTAACCAAGTACGTCACCCAGTAACTAGTCAGTTGCAGACTCCGCTACCTACCATCTTGATATCTTGTAACCCTGAGGACAAGACGGGTCTGACTCAGATCAAGCCAGTCTTCACGAATTACAAAAGCCGCAACAATAAAGCTATAACTTCAGTGGCATGCACAATTGACTCGGTTCAGTTCAAGTTGAGCGTGGAATTGTAAATTCTCAAGATTTTGGAGCAAAGCATGAAACTAATGGATTGGCAAGTTGGATACCTTCATCGAGAGAACCGAGTATGAAAAATGAGACGGATTTGATTTCTATATCCGAGGACTTCCCCATCTGCGCTCTTCAAAACATTGACTGCTTTGATAATGTTGGGCTTAACAACATGGAGATTTTCCACTACAATGATTCTACATCACTGACTGAACTCTACACTAACTGGTATGATGGATTGGAATTTAACTGTGAGTATTTGTATGACCCGGTGGAGTACCCGATCATAGATGATTGCCTTTTTGCATAATCACTTTTTGTACATGGTATTCCACTGGATTTTCTATCTGGTGCCACTGGTCGGAGGTTAGCAGTATCAAATCTTCATCCCAATTTATGGACTAGGATCTAAGTCCTGCTACATAATTTTCGGGTATGGATATACTATAGTGAGGATCGTTATATTGTATACCAGGTATTTATGCAAGGATAAGAAGTATGCAGTGTTATCTTTAACCATTTAGAGATGGCCTCCCCCAAATGTAAATAATGGAGTTTATCTTTTCATCTTTGTATCAATTATTTGTCGCTCATTCTGTTTGCTTGCAGTTATGCATAGTTTATTGGCACTCTTCAGTGAATCCACATAATTTGATAGTATCATGTTACATCTCCAATGTTCTTTGGAGATAACAAGTCTTCATTCTGTCATATGTTATTCTCATCCTTGAAGTCAAAGTTTTATGTTTTTGTCCATCATTTAAGTTTGTTGCAATTCTATCATCCTGTCCTGATCTTTTACTAAATGCTATCATTTCGCGTCAGCGAATCTGCATACAGCTAATCTTTTTGGAAATTTCAGTTTTCCTGTGTTGATAATTAACATTATAGTATTTGAGTTGGAAATTCTGATAAACTTTGAAAACACTGCATCATGAACATTTTGAATGGTTGAAATTTTGCTTTTTTGGGTATATTTTGAAGGATATTTTCCAGAATTATAGCATGCAACTAAAATGAAGAATTTAAAGAAAACAAAAAAGCTGGCCTGGGGTGACAGTCGTGCAGAAGCACTGCCCTAGAAGATAGATGGCCGGTCCCTCGTCCGGACCTTAGAATAGCCTCCTCTCCTAGCGGTAAAAGCTCCCCCGGTAGATCACCAGCACCCAGCCCCGGACGAAGAGCTAGGCCTCTGCTCAGATGGAAATGCGCTGCCCGTAATAAAAGTCGCCGGAGAAATCACCAAAAACCGAACAGAATTTTGTAGGAAAGAATTTTACTGTAGGAGGGAGAAGGAGATTGTAAGATTTTTCTGCAGGTAACAGTCTGAACTGCGAGAAGCTATTTATAGATTCTCGGAGTTCAGCTGTTACAACAGACCCGCTCCAAATCTGCACACGATCGTGCAGTTCGCGAGCAGATCCGGAGAGTGGGAGAGTGGGTCAAAACTGAATCGAAAATCCCGAAAAATCATAACAGAATTTTAAATCAAAATTAAAATAAAAAACAAAATGTAGCAGGTCCAACAAGCCCCTGAACCGAACTGCATTCGTGTCCGCAGGTCGTGGGCGCGCGCCACCCGCACCCGGCCCGGCCCGGTTCGGTTCGGCGCGTGTGCGCGCGTGTGGGGATGTGGCCCATGGCCCAACACTCATAACAATAGGCATGAGAGGTGTTGGTATATATACTACCTAACCTCCCATGTCCTATCCAATGTGGGACTAAACTTAAAGGTGAATAAGAGGGAAACTCAAGTTTTCCCTCCAACTCAACTCACATCCAACAGTCCCCCCCAAAACTTGAGTTTCAGAGAGGATAAAACAAATCAATAACCATCACATCATCAGATCATAAAACACGAATAAAATCGGGCAACATCATGCTGTGGATTCGGGGTCGATAGCTTGCGGCCTTGAATCTACCCTTAGTGAATTTCATCGCCACCTGAGGGACCTAATGGACTACGCCTTGAATTAGGCCTCTTTAACCAGATATTGATGAAAGACACACACAGTAAGTTTCCATCTATTGAGCGAGCGGGTTGAGCGTTAAAGGCCATGCTCACAATAACCGACTCATGAGAGTTTCTAGGGTCAGCCCTGCCCCCCCAACCGCGGCCATCACGGTTCCTCTCACGTAGGTAAGTCCTCCAAGGGTACTACAGCTGGATAGTATACCCTCCACACTACATGCGTTGGACTTATTAAGAGTCAAACTCATCCTTACCTAGCTGTATTATAAGAGCATCGTCACCATAGAGAAGGGGTAGTAGCTACAATGCTACATACATGATATAAACATATCTGGGTCGATGCTCCACACGAGTATCACCAGTCCAGCTTGTTCCTACCACATTGAACCTCTTTCATGGAATCAACTCCCAATCAAGTAGGTTGGGTTCCCGCTGTCGGTGAACTCTACTATGGGCTTAACCCCATCTCCCTCGATGATTCTAGGACCACACTCCTAGAAAGACCCTTAGTCAATGGGTCAGCAATATTCTTCTCGGACTTTACAAAGTCTAGAAGCACAACTTTGCCCAATAGGCGCTGAACAGACTTAAGTCTGATTTGAATATGTCTGTTCATCTTCTTATTGGCATTATCTTGCTTTAGAATCTCAATGGTGGATCTTGAATCAGTATGAACAGAGATTGGAAGTATGGGTTTAGGCACGATAGAGAATTCAGATAAAAGATCCTTTAACCATTCAGCTTCAGAGCAAGTTGTGTCCAGAGCAATGAGCTCGGACTCCATGGTGCTCCTGGCAATCACTGTTTGTTTGCAGGATTTTCAGGACACAGCAGCACCACCGAACATGAATACATATCCGGTAGTAGACTTAACACTGTTAGAATCAGTGACCCAGTTTGCATCACTATAACCTTCCATAACATCAGGATATCCAGTGTAAGTCAGACAATAGCCAATTGTGCCTCTAAGATATCTGAAAACTCTCTCTAGTGCAGTCCAGTGTTCTCTACTGGGGTTACTAGTATATCTACTCAATCTACCTACAGCATAAGAGATGTCAGGCCTTGTCCTGTTGGAAATGTAAAGAAGTGAACCTATTAATTGAGAGTATTTCAGTTGAGACACAGGCTCACCCATATTCTTTTTCAAAGCAATTGAAGAATCATAGGGTGTAGAAATAGGTTTAGAGTTATAGAAATCAAATTTATGAAGCATTCTTTCAATGCTATGAGCAAGACTCAAAGAAATTCCATTAGAGGTTTTGGATATTTTCATTCCCAATATCATATCAGCAGGACCTAGATCCTTCATATCAAAGTTTTGGGAAAGATAATCCTTTACTCTTTGGATTGCATCAAGAGAAGTTCCAAGGATAAGAATATCATCTACATATAGACAAAGAATAATATACTCATTGCCAAAGTTCTTAGAGTATATGCACCTGTCATGTTCATGGATAATGAATCCAAATTGTGCAATAACTTTGTTAAACTTTTGATGCCATTGTTTGGGTGCTTGTTTAAGTCCATACAATGACTTCACAAGTTTGCATACTTTGTTTTCTTGTCCCTTGGCAATGAATCCTTCTGGTTGGTCCATATAGATTTCTTCTTCAAGATCGCCATTCAGGAAAGCAGTCTTGACATCCATTTGGTGAATGAACATGTTATGAATTGATGCAAGTGCTAGAAGGATTCTGATAGAGGAGATCCTGGCAACAGGAGAATATGTGTCAAAGAAGTCAATACCCTTTTGTTGGGTGAAACCCTTGGCAACTAATCTTACTTTATATTTGTCGACAGTGCCATCAGGTCGGAGTTTCTTCTTGAAGATCCATTTACAACCTACAGGTTTGCATCCTGGAGGAAGGTCAGTGAGAATCCAAGTGTTATTCTCCATTATGGACTTGATCTCACTGTCAATGGCTTCTTTCCAGAAAGGAGATTCAGAAGAGTCCATTGCTTCCTTGAAAGAGTTAGGATCACCTTCTACAAGATAGGTGAAGAAGTCCTCACCGAAGGATGTAAGAGTTCTTGTTCTTTTGCTCCTTCTAGGTTCAGAATCAGTTACAGGAGCAGAACTAGAAGAAGGGATATCAGAGGTAGAAGGAGTGTAAGAAGGATCACTAGGGATTCTAGACTTGAAAGGAAAGATGTTTTCAAAGTAAACAGCATCCCTAGCTTCAATGATGGTGTTGTTGGATATTTCACTGATCTCAGAGTTAACCACTAGAAATCGGTTAACATTGCTATCTAGTGCATACCCGATAAAGATAGCATCAACAGTCTTGGGGCCGATTTTCCTTTTCTTCGGTTCCGGTATTGAAACCTTAGCCAGGCAACCCCAAACCTTGAAGAATTGAATGTTAGGAGTTCTCCCTTTCCAACGTTCATATGGAGTAACGTCGGAGTCTCTTTGGGGAACCCTATTGAGTATAAAACAGGCAGAAAGGAGAGCTTCACCCCAAAGATTTTCAGGTGCACCTGAGCTGAGTAACATGCAATTCACCATGTCCATCAGTGTTCTGTTTTTTCTTTCAGCTACACCGTTGGATTGAGGTGTGTAGGGAGCAGTTACCTCATGAATAATGCCGTGTTCTTGGCAGAATTCTGTCATATCATTTGAGGTATACTCCCCCCCACGATCAGATCTTAGGATTTTGATCTTCTTTTCGCGTTGGTTCTCAGCTTCGGCTTTATACACCTTAAACCAATCGAGGACTTCATCCTTGGATTTAATAAGATAGGTGTGACAGAATTTGGAGTAGTCATCAATGAATGTCACAAAGTATCTTCTACCGCCTCGGGTGAGAACTCTGTTCGAGTCACACACATCACTGTGAATAAGTTCGAGGGGTTCAGAATTTCTTGTGATGGAGTGAAAAGGTGTTCGGACATGTTTGCCTTGAACACATATTTCACATTTAGAAGTTGTATCAAAGGAGGTTTTAGGAATAAGGTTCAAGTTAATCATTTTCTTGATAGAGTTGAAGTTGACATGTCCAAGTCTTCCATGCCAGATATCACAGGACTCAATGTTCAAAGCAACAGGAATTGAAATTTTATTATCAGAAGAATTTATTACATTGAGACGAAAAAGACCATCACAAACAAAGCCTTTTCCAATGAAGATATTAGACTTGGAGATTACAAATTTATTGGATTCCTTGACAATCCTATAGCCAGCTCTAAGAAGTGAAGACTCGCTGATCAGATTTCTCCGAAGTGTAGGTACATGCAGGACGCCTTGAAGAGTCAGAATTTTCCCTGAGGTCATTCTGAGATCAATACGTCCAGTTCCCTTTATCTCTCTAGTGGAGTCATCTGCCAGGCTCACGCTTCCTCCACGTTGTTCCTGATAGGATTTAAACCAGGAGCGATCAGTACAGATGTGAATATTGGCTCCTGAGTCTAACCACCAGTCCGAGGAGAAGGTGATAGAGTTGACAATAGGAAGAGAAGAATCTAACCTAAAGGAATTGGAGTCTAGTTCCACCATGTTGACCTTGTGTCCGCCATTTCCTCCATTTCCTCTTGGTTGAGCTTTGACAGGTTCTTTCTTCCGGTTGAAACATTGAGGTGCCATGTGATTCGTTCTTCCGCAGACGTAGCAGAATCTTCCATCAGACTTCTGGCAAAGGTTTTGGGTTTGAAGGAGGAAGATTGAGAAGGTTTGAAAGAAGAAGAATTTGCATGGGGAGAAGAATGAAAATGATTGGGTTTTTTGAACTTTTTGCCCTTGGGATTCATAAACTTTCGCTTAGGCTTATCCTCCACCAAGTTCACTTTAGCTTTCATTTCTGACTTGGTTTTAGAGTTTTGCCTATGCTGATCTTCTATGCGAATCGCTTTTAGGGCTTGTACAAGAGTTAGGTCACCTTGCTTGTGACGGAGGTCTCCAGCAAAGGTTGACCAGGAAGGAGGGAGTTTGTCAATAAGGCAAGACACCTTGTAATCATCGGAGAATTGATTTCCTTTCGATTGAAGGTGTCGGATATAGTCTTGAAATTCATGAAGTTGATCATTGATAGGTTTACTATCGGTCATCATGAATTTATTGAAGGAGGAGGAGGTGAATCTTTCGATTCCAGCATCATCGAGGCCATATTCATCTTCGAGAGCTGTCCATAGTTCTTTAGCACTCTTATATTCATAATAAATGTCATATAGACTATCAGAGAGTGCACTAAGAATTCTATGGAGACAATGGTAGTCAATTTCCTCAGGTTTCAAATAGATGTAGGAGGAAGGAGTTGTAGGAGGAGTTTCAACAGGAGAAGATCCAACAGATGAAGGTTTAGGAGAAGGTGCAGGAATGGAGTCATCTATGGCTGATATGAGACCTAAAGTGGTTAACCAGTACTTCATCTGGTTTGCCCATCTCTTAAAGTATGTGCCGGAGAATTTCTCCGGTTTGACACCCTTGGAATGATCAGATTTTGCCATAGTGACGGGATGTGCTACCTGAATTCTGTATTCCAAAATTATTTTAATAATGTCAGAATTTAGTTTATGTTGGTAGCTTTTAGATTAGGGTTTGCAAAATAAATAGTGTAAGATCCTTCTTTAATTATGTGCCAAATAATCAAGTAAAATATAACAAGATACAAGATATAAACTTGTCCTTTTAATTTCCTAATTCAAAATTATAACAATAATGATTTCTAAAGGTTATTTCAATTTTTAAACTGATGTACCTCTAAATTTCTAATCAATAAGTCCAATAAAAATTTCAGAAATGAACTAGCAGGAATTAATTAACAAAAGACAATTAAACTATGCAATTATAAACTAGAGGGATTAGATAATTGCAAGAATTTAGACAATTCTATTTTAGTTAACTAATATAGCAGAACTAAACAATTAATTAACTAATGAATGTATGAAAATTCTTGTAATATGAGTTTATAAATATGACAAGATTTAAATAAAATAATTTTCTTTTGTAACAAAAATTAATAAGATGTTGTAATGAAAACAAATGATTAAAGTTTGTAATGAAAAGAATTTTACCTTATAATAATTACTAAATGTAAAGTTGTAAAGAATAAAGTTATTTAGATTTTCTAGGATCTTATATTGAGATTTTTGCCTTGTAATAATTAGAGCAAATAAATTTTGTTTTTGCAATAAATTAAAAGAGATTATAATTAGATCAGATTTGAGGAATCTTACAACAGGATATTAAGACAAGATCTAATTAGTTTGAAAGGATTTAATACAATAATTTTGCAATGAAAATTTAATGCAAATCTTTTAATGAAAATTTAATACAAACTGTAAGAATACAATTTTTTTTTTTTTTAATATCTAATTGTTTTAAATAATTATCTTTACTTGCAGGGACTGTTTTTTTGCAAGAAAATTATCAACTGCATGAAATGGACAAGTAACTATATTGCATGAAATAATTCTCTAAAATTAATTGCAAGAATTTATCAATATTCTATCTTCTAGATTGAAGGATATTTTCCAGAATTATAGCATGCAACTAAAATGAAGAATTTAAAGAAAACAAAAAAGCTGGCCTGGGGTGACAGTCGTGCAGAAGCACTGCCCTAGAAGATAGATGGCCGGTCCCTCGTCCGGACCTTAGAATAGCCTCCTCTCCTAGCGGTAAAAGCTCCCCCGGTAGATCACCAGCACCCAGCCCCGGACGAAGAGCTAGGCCTCTGCTCAGATGGAAATGCGCTGCCCGTAATAAAAGTCGCCGGAGAAATCACCAAAAACCGAACAGAATTTTGTAAGAAAGAATTTTACTGTAGGAGGGAGAAGGAGATTGTAAGATTTTTCTGCAGGTAACAGTCTGAACTGCGAGAAGCTATTTATAGATTCTCGGAGTTCAGCTGTTACAACAGACCCGCTCCAAATCTGCACACGATCGTGCAGTTCGCGAGCAGATCCGGAGAGTGGGAGAGTGGGTCAAAACTGAATCGAAAATCCGAAAAATCATAACAGAATTTTAAATCAAAATTAAAAAATAAAAAACAAAATGTAGCAGGTCCAACAAGCCCCTGAACCGAACTGCATTCGTGTCCGCAGGTCGTGGGCGCGCGCCACCCGCACCCGGCCCGGTTCGGCGCGTGTGCGCGCGTGTGGGGATGTGGCCCATGGCCCAACACTCATAACAATAGGCATGAGAGGTGTTGGTATATATACTACCTAACCTCCCATGTCCTATCCAATGTGGGACTAAACTTAAAGGTGAATAAGAGGGAAACTCAAGTTTTCCCTCCAACTCAACTCACATCCAACATTTACCTTGTTAGTTTAAATCAAATTTTGATATGGCATTAGCATCATTTACATTGAGCACAGAGTACATAGGACTTCCCGGCCTCTTGAGTAGATATGAGGTTTCATTTGATTAACTTGAATGGTAGCAGGCAGATGTCGAACAAGTATGAACCAAGAGTTCATCACTGTTGTATCCTTTTCTCTACTCTTGAAACTTTTGCAGTCTCAATGTTACCATGGATGTCAGCAGTTAACCTTATTATTTCACCTAGATCATTCTGATATCTGATATATATCATACAAGTCTTTCATTTCCTTCGCCCATAAGATCGTTTGTTAAGTTTTGCTTGCTTGTGCAGAGACGATCATGGATGAGAAAAGGGGCATGTCATAAAACCTAGTCAGCCACTTGAAATCTCTTAGTATTAAAAAGTGCTAGGATCTAGCTTTGTTGGAAATTAACGAAGATATATGACAATTGTTAGTCAATCGAGGAGATTATCCTTATCTAAGCTGAATAAGCTAAATAGAAGGAAAAGATTCATGCCGCAGATGCCAAAAGTTTTGTATTAAGTATTTGCCATTTTTGTCTTTGTTAGGGAATTACTTCATCTCTCTTGCATGCCTAAATTCCCTCACTATTCACTGTTACAACCAAGATCCAAGTCAAACAAGTCCAATTGCTTGGCTGCCACTTGATTGATTTCTTCTCCGTATGTTACTTTGGCTGCAAGACAGTTGAAAGTCCAATTCAAGTAGGCATTTTTTTTCCCCAAGGGGAAATAAAAGTTGGACTTCTCTTCTCAATAGTTTTTGTATGTGTTAGACATAAATTAAAGATCAGGTACCTAATTAATCACCACAACTATCAGTGGATCCAACATGTCTTTAGATGTTAAAACAATCTCCAAACAAATCATCAAGCCATCATCCCCAGCCCTTCAACACAAAGTTCAACTCTCCTCACTTGATCAGAATACACCCCAAATCCTTCTCACCCAAATTCAATATTTCGGCATTCAAATACAAAATCTACTCCGTTGAAATTGATCTACATTAATTAAAGTAAATAAAAAATTAAATAACCAAGTATTTTGTAATTTTCTTGTCCATGTATCAAGCAAGCACAAAATGAATGACCGAAAGTAGCATATTAATTAGGTCTATGACTTTGGATACACAAATTCCCAATCCGACCATCTGATCATGATCTAAATATTTAAAAACCTTCACACACCATCTTTTGTTAGGTTCCAAATATTCTACACTGTTAAACTAACTAATTCACTATTTCAGTCGTTCATTTTGCGCTTTACTTGATGAATAAGCAAAAAGTATTCAAAACACTTGAATTTTTATTTTTAAGAACTCTTGACATGTAAATCAACTCCAGTAGAGCAGATTTTCAATTTGAATAGCCTAATATTGAATTTGAATGGGAAAAATTCATCTTCATATCTTTCCAAAATGACCTAAGTGTGTGTCTATGTATATGTATGTATATGTGTGTATGTATATGTATGTAAATGTGTGTGTGTATGTATGTCTATGTATATGTTTATGTGTGTATGTATATGTATATATATAAATATATATATGAGGAATATGTACCTCAGCTGCCATTTAAGAGAACTCTCTTTGATGGTGGCTTATAACTCCAACTTCCAAAAAAAATTTCCTGATCCGACAGCACAATATGAAAATTGCTTCCTAAGATGTGTACTAATTAAAAATCACGTGTTTTGGAGTTTGTTTGATAATTTTTCAAATGGTTGCAATTTTTATTTTGTGAAAAATCGTGAAATTTGCAACCATTTGAAATATGATCAAATAAACTCCAAAACATATAATTTTTTATAAGTACTCATCGTAGGACGGGAATATCATATTGTGCGTTCGGATCATGAATTTTTTTTGAAAAGTTAAAGTTTTAAGCCGTTATCTAAGTGATTTCTCTTAGATGACAGCTGGAGTACATATTTCTTATATAAAAGGAGATAAACTTGTGTCATTCCGGAAGGATTCGAAGTCGAATCTTTCCCACTCAAATAAAATCCTACGACATCCAAATGCAATATCAACTCCGTTGATGTTGATCTACATTATTTCAAATAACTAAAAATCAAAAATCATATATTTTGAATGCTTTTTGCCATCTATCAAGTAGGGACAAAATGGACGGCCGAAAATAGTAATTGCTTAGCTCTACTCCTTTGACACAAATTCTTAATCCAACCATTTCATCATGATGTAAACACTTAAAAAACCCTCACACACTAAATTTTGTTAGATTTAAAATATTCTACACCGTTAAACTAGCTAACTCATTATTTCGGCTGTCTATTTTGCGCCTAGTTGATAGATGGGCAAAAAGTATTCAAAATATATGATTATTGATTTTTAATTACTTGAAATAATATAGATCAATTTCGATGGAGTGGATCTTGCATTCGGATGTCATAGTGTTGTATTTGAGTGGGAAGGATTCAACCTCGAATCCTTGAGGAATGACACAAGAGTGTGTGTGTGTGTGTGTGTGTGTGTATAGAGAGAGAGAGAGGAGAGAGAGAGACTTGTGTCCTTCCAAACGGATTTGAGGTCGAATCCTTCCCACTCAAATACCAACATCCGACATTCTAATATAAGATCCACTCTAATATAAGATCCACTCCGTTGAAGTTGATCTATATTATTTCAAGTATCTATAAATCAAAAATCAAGTATTTTGAATACTTTTTACCCATGCATCAAGTAGGGAAAAAAACGAACGGCCTATTAATTTGGCGGTATAGAACATTTGAAACCTAACAAAAATTGGCTTTGTAGGGGTTTCTAAATGTTTAGATCATAATCAAATGGTCGGATCGAGAATTTGTATGTCTAAAGACATAGATCTAACCAATCATTATTTTCGGTCTTCTATTTTGTGTCGCTTGATGGATGGGCAAAAAGTATTCAAACTATTGAATTTTAGTTTATAGATACTTGAAATAATATCGGTCAACTTCAACGGAGTGGATCTTATATTTGAATGTCGGAGAGTTATATTTGAGTTAGAAGGATTCAGGCTCAAATCCTTTAGAAAGGACAAAAGTCTCTCTCTCTCTCTTTATATGCGTGTGTATGTGTGTGTAGGAAAATTTTCAAATGAGAAACTTTCTCAAAATAAGCTTCGTGAGAAAACCATATAAGAGAGATTTTATGGATGAACTGAACCGTTCATCTTGATCTACATATTCTAATTAGACTACCAATAAAAAATCACGCGATTTCAAGTCTTTTTACCAATGCATCAAGTGACATCTTTATTCTACGGCGAATATAACTTGTTTTGTAACCACATGTTGTATGGGTAAAAAGACTTGAACTCACGTAATTTTTTATTGGTAACCTAAATAAAGTATATAAATCAAGATGGACGGTTCAGATCATCCACATGATCGCCGCTATATGATTTTCTCACGATCTTTGTGTGAGAAAGTTTCTCACACGAAGACCTCTATATATATATGTGTGTGTATATATATGGGATTACTGTACCTCAGCTGCCAGCTGAGAGAGTTTCTCAGTCGGCATGACGTGGCTTCATAGGCCTGTTTGGTTAAGGGTGGAAGTGAGGAAGTGAAGAAGTGAGGAAGTGGTAATAGTTCCCTTTGGAACTTGGGAATTGGTTAGTAAGTTTTCGGTGTTTGGATGTTGTTGGGAAGTGTGGTTTGAAAAATGTTATGTCTTTTCCGGTGTTTGGATGATAATGTGGAAGTGGAAATGGAAGAGTTGACCACAAAGTTGACCGCAAAATAATATTAAAATAAAAATTAATTAAGAAAAATAAAAATTAGACTGTAATTAGAATGCAAGTGAGATTTATATGAGTAAAAATTAACTGTTTTGTGCTACAACTTATTACAAATGAGATTTACATGACCACAAAATTAACTGTAGCACTCTGGAAGTGAGGAAAAGGTTGTGTAAAGGAGAAAAGAGAAAAGGAAAAGATATTTTTCCATTTTCCTTTTCCGGTGTTTGGATGAACAGCGAAAATGGGAAAAGACACTTCCCACTTCCTCACTTCCACCCAATTCCTTGAATCCAAACAGTCCCTAGCGCAGAGAAGTCAAAAATTTAGGCTGTAAAGGAACCCTCAACTACTTTTCGTTACCCAATGGTTGAAACACCCTCAGTTTCACTTTTAACCTGCTACAACTGTTCCTCCACTAAAAAAAATTACAGATCGAAAAATTTTGAGCTTTTTCAAACAAAAAAATTACAGATCTTGATAACTAAATTTAAGAAAAATAATTTATTTTAAAAGAATGCAACCATGATCGCACTTATGTTCAAGTTGTTTTTGAAAAGATATTTTAATGACAATAAAAATCTATTACCACGACTTGAAACAGTTTTTTTTGTTTTCTGAAACCGCAATCGAAGTCGTAGTTTCTAAGAAGAAACATAAGTTTTTTTTGAAAAGATGTTTTAATCACAATAAAAATCTATTACCGTGATTTGAAACTGTTTTTTTCGTTTTCTGAAAATGCAATCGAAGTCGTAGTTTCTAAAAAGAAAAATTTTAGATTTAATTTTTAATATTATTTTCACTTTTTAGATTTATTTTTGTTTTACATTACAACCTTTAGTCGCAGTGTTGTAGCCTTTTTTTTTATTTTTTCGATTAGGGTCGCAGTATTTTTTCGACCTTCTTAAGTGAAATAGGATACTGCGACCGTGGTCGCAGTCTTATGAAATAAGAGTCGCAGTCAATGAAAGCGGTGACAATAATCTCGTAAGTTAATTAATTAAGATGATTAGAAGATTGCGACTTCGGTCGCAGTCTTATGTAACAGCAGTCTCTTTGAGAATGTTTTGTTTGATAACAATGCGACCTTGGTCATAATATTTTTTTATTAAGTAAACATCAAAGGATACTGTGACCATGATCACATTCTTATGAAACAAGAGGCATAGTCAATTGAAGTAGTGAACAATGTCTCGATAGTTAAGTAATTAAGATGATTAGAAGACTGCAACTGAAGACTGCGACATTAGTCGCAGTCTTATGTAATAGCAGTCTTTTTGAACTTATTTTTTATTTTTTCGACCAAGGTCACAGTCTTTATATTAATAAATTTTAATTGGACTGCGACTTTGGTCGATGTTTTATAAAACAAATGGTTTGAAGATGAAATTTCATACTGGGACTATGGTCACAAAATTAATTTTATCTGACAATTTATTATTATGAATGTGATTAAAGTCACAGTCTTGATGAAAAGACAGCTTTTAAAATAATTTTTTTCATGCGACTTCAGTCGCATCTCTGACAGATTGGTTATATAATTATGTGTATTTTACTTGTCTTTTAAATTTTAAATCGAATGGTCAATATTTGCGATGATGAAAAATTTTAGATATGTCTTACTTTGGAAGAAGAAGAAGAGAAAATCACAATGAAAATATTGAAGCTGACATCCTGAGGGAACATGAACTTGTTAAAATAGTTACTGGAGATCTAGATCTGTGACTAAAAATTAATATTTGATCCCGCTCTCGTTTTTTTAGAATGATATTCTTTATAAGTCAAAAATCTAGATCTGACAGCGTGAGAAGACACAGAGAGATAGACATATAAAAGAGGAGAAAAATAATAATAAAGAATATAAACTAATACGTCATCTCAAGAAAAAGACAAACGATAGGACTTTTAGTAATTTTAATTATTTTCAAAAGCGGGACTTCATTTTAGATTGTCAAATTATGTAGCTCATAATGTGTCACGTCACCGCAGGCTGAGAGAGTCTCTCAGTCGTCGGCTGATATATATATATATATATATATATATATATAATATATATATATATATATATATATATATATATATATATATATATATATATATATAGAGAGAGAGAGAGAGAGAGAGAGAGAAATGTAAATCAGCTGACACAGGAGGCAACTCCCTCCTATGTCGCACTCAAAAATTAATTTCCTGAGTAAATTTTCAAGATCCGACCGCACATTATCATCTTCATATTCTAAGATATACACATATAAAAAATCAAGTGATTTGAAGCTTGTTTACTCCATTTTCTTTGGGTTCAAACATTAACGGTTTTTTAATAATAGAACAAAATGGAACGATTAGATCAATGAGTAAACGTATTTCAAATCACTTGATTTTTTTTATGTGTATATTTAGAATATGAATATGATAATGTGCGGTCGGATCTTGAAAATTCACTCGAAAAATATGATTTTTGAGTGCGACATAGGAGGGAGTTGCCTCCTGTGTCAGCTGATTTACATTTCTCTCATATATATATATATAGGGGTTACTGTACCTCAGCCTGCGGCTGAGAGAACTCTCTCAGCCGGCGGGACGTGGCAACATCAGATCCACAAATCTGTCATAAATTTTGGCGGACAAAAACCTGAACAATCCCGCCTAATTTAATGTCAGTCACCTCAACATTGTATTTTCCGAAAATACCCTCACTCACAACTTTTTACCTAATGAAAAAACATTTCCTTTTATTTTTACCATGGTCGCAGTATTTTTTGAAAAAGCGATGTATATGTATGCGACCTTACTAATATTTTTTTAAGCCAAATTTTATTATAGTTGCAGATCTGTTCGACTTAGTTCGTAGAGTTTTAATTTTTTTTTTGGTCTTTTATTTTATACGAATGCGACGTTGGTCGCAGTATATGAAAGGTCCTTTTTTTTATTACATACTGCGACATGGGTCGCAGTTGTCTCAATATGCGTTGTATTGTCCTGCGACCATGGTCGCAGTGTATTTAACGTCATTTTTTAATTCCCGGGTCGCAGTTGATTATGTTTGCACTGTAGTCTTATGCGACCTTGGTCGCAGTGTCGACCCGGGTCGCAGCTGTTATATTTGCACTGTATACTTATGCGACCATGGTCGCAGTGTCGACCCTGGTCGCAGTTGTTTATGTTTGTACTGTATACTTATGCGACCTTGGTCGTATTATTGACCCTGGTCGCAGTTGTTTATGTTTGCACTGTAGATGATTGCGACCTGGTCGCAGTGTAGACCTTGGTCGCAGTGTAGACCATGGTCGCAGATGTCTATGTTTGCACTGTAGACTTATGCGACCTTGGTCGCAATGTCGTTCATTGTTTACATTTGCACTGTAAATAATTTATAAATAATAACCTAAATCCTATAAAGAGCGGCAAAAAAGGGGGAAAAATAATAATAAATAATAACCTAAATCTGATAATGAGCGGTCCAAAAATTGCCTTGTGGGCAAATAATAATAAACAATAACGAAAGTTACCGAAAGAGTAGCTTTTCATAAGGGGTATTTAGTAATTTAACTTCTTCCTATAAGCGGGTCGCAAGTTAGTGGGGTGACAAAATTGAGCCACGTCACCGCAGGCTGAGAGAGCGGCTGATATACATTTTTCTCATATATATATATATATATATATATATATATATATATATATATATATATATATATATATATATATATATGGGCTTACTGTACCTCAGCCTGCGGGCTGAGAGAGTTTCTCAGCCTGCGGGACGTGGCTGAATATAGGCCACACATCGGTCGCAGAGTGTGGGCGCCAAAAAAAATCAAAAAATCCCGCCTAAACAATCGTGAATCAAAATGACAAAAATACCCTTTTAAATGACGACTGCGACTTCTAGCATTCAAAAGTAAAAAAACTTTCCATGGTCGCAGACTTAATACAGAATAAAGAATACAAGACAAAAAATGCTATCGCATAGCAATGCGACCTCCTTCGGTACTGCGACCAAATTCGCAATCTTCTTTCTCATGCCTTATGTAAAAGAAGTAATTAATATTATATCTACCGTGATACAACACCAGTCTAGAAAAAAAGAGATGCACTAATGTTAATCTCGAGAAAGGAAAGATGTGCACCATACGTAATCTAAAGATATAGCCAAACAATTCTATAAAAAGTTAATTTGTACTTCGATTCTCCGCAATAAATCTTCAATTAAATATAATTTTTTTTTTACCACTTCTTAACATACTCAATCATCACCTCTAACAATTATTATTACTATTCATGTTCTCCCACAATATTCACCTTTATATAATACTTGTTACTAGTATATTATCTCATACCTAAAAAACTATATTTTTGCTCTTCCTTTTCAATTTGATTTCAAAAACTTCCAAAAAAAAAATTCATTCTTGAATCATGTCTTCCCCCTCTTCTTCCTCTGAACACTTAGATTTCAACTTCAATCGTTCCCCCACCGGTCCTTTGTCTTCAGGATATTCTAGTGAATCTGATACCAGTCTGGACTTCACTCCTTTTGACTATCTCACTACATCAAATAATGTATTAACTGATCCTCCTATTCATGATGATAATGAAGTTTTCATGTGGGTTAGTGAGGAAGACATTATTCCTCTGCCACTTGACGGAGACATGCTTGATGAAAGCATGTCCTCTGATGCTGTAGGCTCGCTTCCTAGCAACGGGTCAGACGAAGAGCTTGATAGAGACGATCCATTCTGGGAGTTCATCGGTGAAAAAAAAAAACCTCAAAAACAGCAAGATGATGAGGAAATAAGTGATGAAGAGGAAGAGCAGAAGAATGAAGACGATGAATCTGCTTATGATGGTGATAATGACGAGGATTAGGATTTCCTGATCTTCTGATATTCAATTATATTTTGTCTTCTTTTAAAAGCTTTTAATTCTATTTTTTTGTAAGATCTCTTTCTCACTATATTAACTTATAAGCTCTTTTAATTACATATCTAAACTGCGACTGCTGCTCTTAAACACTGCGACCATAGTCGTAATCCTACTACGGATGCAATTTATGGTCGCAGTTAATCATTTATCAGTTCCCAATGCGACTTTGGTCGCAATAATGTACTGTTTTGGAGTTCAAAGTAATTTAAAGTTATAGTGTATTAACTTTTAAACTGTTTTGGATAACTGAACAGTCACCTAGGAAGTATACAATTTTTGAGAAAAGATAGAAAATATATTTGAGAGATATTCACGTGGTCCGAGAGCTTAAACCTTTTGGAATTCGGGATTAAATACATATAAAGGGTCATGAGCAAAGGATTAAAAACATACTAAGTTATTTTTTGCTCAAACTCGTTACTCTCACTGTTCCGAAAATACATTCAAAAAATGTCTTCACCATCACCACCGTCTTCACCGGAAAGAAGCCAATCATCAAATGATGATTTTATGTTTAGTTCTGAAACAATGTCTCGCTACGGGTCAGAATCTGAGTTTGATACAGACGACCCTTTCTGGGAGTTCATTGATGAACCAAAACACAAACATGAAGAGGAAGAAAGCGACGATGAGACTGTACCTGAAGAGGAGGAAGAGACAGAAGACGAAAGCATGACTCTTGACGACGAATCTGATTACGATGGTGATGACGAAGATTAGAAGTTAAAAAAATTGTATTTTGTTTTTCTTTTTAAATATATATAAATCTGTTTTCTAAAGCTAATTGTGTGAATTACATTTTTTACTACTATGTATTGGTTGAAATACTGCGACCATGGACGCAAACTTAATAAATACACTGCGACCTTGGTCGCAGTTGCTGCACTTTAGTCTTAATCAACAACAACACTGCTGCCTTGGTCGCAGTTTCTGATCGTAGTCTTAATAAAATAAACTGCGACCTTGATCGCAGTTGTTGGTGTTTAGTCTTAATAAAATACACAGCGACCTTGGTCGTAGTTTCTGGTCTTTACTCTTAATCAATAACATCACTGCGACCTTGGTCGCAGTTGGTGGTCTTTATAAATAATCAACAACAACACTGCGACCTTGGTCGCAGTTGATGGCCGCAGTCTTAAAAAATTAATCTGCAATCTTGGTCGCAGTTGCTGGTCTTTAGTCTTAATCAACAACAACACTGGGACGAGGTATAATGTCACCGCAGCAGTTGCTTAGTCGCAGTTTTTGCTCGCAATGTCGACCCTGGTCGCAGTTGTTTCTGTTTGCACTGTAGTTTTATGCGACCTTGGTCGCAGTTGCGTCTCTGGTCCAAGTTGTTTTGTTTGCAATGCATGACTACGACCAAAGGTCGTAGTTTATTAAAAAAACAAATATGCTTTTTATTTATGTCCACGCATTTATCTCCATGCATGTGAAAATGATACAAAACGATCTCTTATACAATAAGATTGAGTGTTACAATATAGCAGTACAAAGAAAACTAAACATCAAAAAGAGCCATTGTTAACTAAGAGCAGTGGTGTTATTGAGGTCTTTTTATTTATGTCCAGGCATTTATCTCCAGGCATGTGAAAATGATACAAAAAACGATCTCTTATACAATAAGATTGACTGTTACAATATAGCAGTACAAAGAAGATTAAACATCAAAAGAGCCCTTATTGAATAAGAGCAGTGGTGTTATTGAGGTCCCCGTGTATTAAAAACTGTGGACGTCGCGGACCATGACTTCTTCCCTTGTGGACGAACATCGATCAAGTTCACCGGCCAAAATATACTCCCAGAGGCCCAGCGAACCTGAAAAAGGACAATCAAGCTCTGGGTCATCTTCGTGCATAGGGTCATCTTCATCCATGGAGGCAGGCCCCTGTTAGAGACTCTGAAGAAGGCGGAAATTCTCAGAGCAATTGCTCTCAAATGAAAACAGTCTAATTATGGGCTGTTAAAGGAGAGAGTGTGAGCCCTATTTATAGCCAGCCCATAATAACCATAATTAATGGTTCATTAATCAGAACCGTCGGCCTTAATGGACAACAGCTTCGGGAAACAACGAATGGTGCGGGTTCGTCAACGTAGACTTGACGTTAAAAAGATCTCATAAAATCTTTATGACAGGTCGCGTCTCACGGAGTGACTCCAAGTCGCATCAAAACAACACTTAATAAAACAACAACACGGCGACCTTGGTCGCAGTTGCTGGCGGCAGTCTTAAACCAAAACAGCACTGTCGACCTGGTCGCTATGCATGTTAATCTAAAGGAAAACACTTACTTAACGTACTGCGACCAAAGTCGCAGTCCATGTAATGCAACCTTAGATTGCAGTTGCTGGCCATCTTTATCAATAACAACACTGCGACATTGGTCGCATTTAACCATGTACACTGCGATCAAAGTCTTTGACTAAGGTCGCAGTTTAAATCTACAATGCGACCAAAGACTCTGACTACATTATATATAAAAAAATAAACTATAAAGTAGAATTTTATCGCAGGCTGAAAAGATTGATCTGAAAAAATTTTATATTTTCAAAAAAAATTTTATCCCACGCTGAAAAGGAGAAACTAGATCTTACAAAAAAGAGGTAAAGAAATAAGGCGAAAAGTAATTTATATCCTATAAAGAGCGGCAAAATAAAAGGGGGGAAAAATAATAATAAACAATAAGGAAAAGTTATCATAAGGGGTATTTGGTAATTTAACTTCTCCCTAAAAGCGGGCCGCAAGTCAGTGAGGTGACAAATCGAGCCACGTCACCGCAGGCTGAGAGAGTACTCTCAGCCCGCGGGCTGATATACATTTCTCTCTCTCTCTCTCTCTCTCTCTCTCTCTCTCTCTCTCTATATATATATATATATATATATGTGTGTGTGGTGTGTGTGTGTGTGTGTGTGTGTGTGTTTTTTTTAATGATCTGGTGAGAAAGGCTTCTTTATATAAGAAGGTGAGACAACCAACGTGGGCCATTGGATATATAGGAATGGTTGAGATTACGTGAATTTAATTTGCAACTGAACCAACTTAATCTAAGTTGAGAACAGCTCAACAAAATGAAGCAAACCGGTTCTTTTACATAACTTCCTTCTTGATCTCAGGAGGGAAGTCGAGAGGTTATTGTCATTTACCTGTTCAGCTTAACAAAATCGAATTTGTAACATTGCGAGATGTCGAAGTCGAAGTCATCATTACGAGAAGTCGAGAGAAGAAGGAAGTCGATCAGAATACTCACCACCATCGAGAAGCGCACGTCGAAGTTGAAGTAGAAGGAGACAGAAGAAACAGAGGCCACTGCCGGCGGCGCAGTCGAAGTCGTGAAGACTGCAGGCGGCGAAGTCGAAGTTGAAGTCATTGTTCATGGTCCTCCTCCTCGTTCTCCTTCCCATGCAGGCGGTGACGCAGATGACTATGATGCATTGGAGGATCGGACCTGCTAGGATCTCGAGCAAAAGGCCGGCTACATCCCTTGAAGGTATCATCTCTCTCTCTCTCTCTCTCTCTCTCTCTCTCTCTCTCTCTCTCTCTCTCTCTCTCTCTCTCTCATGAAGAAACAATCAATTTCACCAATCATTATATCATTTAAAAGAGAGAGAATTTATGAGATTGATGAGTCATGAAATTACAAGTTATATCATTGACTGCAAATCGATAGCTTACTATAGTTTGAGACTCTTCCTGCATGCCAAAGCTGTCAGAAGAAGATACCACCATTGTCTTGCACAGCTTTCACAATTAGCTTCCACCTCCACCTACCTGCTCTTTAGTCCAAATGCCTGGAGTCTCAGGGTACCTAATTAATTAAACATTTGAATGTTGTATTAAGATGTTAATTTGAAATCTAAATGAGATAGCAATGTTAGAACTCATGTGGCTTCAGTTATGAGAAGGCCTCCACCTGTTCTATACTACTATATATGAATTTGTGTACATATATAATTGATGACTTTTTCTTATAATTGATGATTTTTTTTGTACTCCTTGATTAGGAAATGTTCGTGAAATGTTTGACTCCTGTGACATCTCCAGAGGCTTCTAATGATATATGGATACCTAATATCGATCAGAGTAAAAAACTGAAAGAAGGTATGAGATTTGTCTCGATAGAAGAGGGAGAGAAGTTCTTCTGTGCATATGCAAAGTTAGCAGATTTTGATGTTCAAAAAGAGAGTACAAATCGAGATAAGAATGGATTAGTAATAGTCAAATATTTCTTATGTTCAAAAGAGGGTGAGAAAAAGGAGATGCTACCAATGTCGTACAATGAGCACAAAAAAGAAGATGAGGATTGGTTAGGGAGAATTGTATGGCCATGATAACATTTAAAAAAAACCAACGATGTTGAGTGGGAAGTAGTAAAGTTTCATGAAGGTCATAGTCATTGTCTTACTACTCCTAGTAGAAGAAAGGTCCTTAAAATCAATCGCGAAGTATCATCAACATAAAAGACTTTAATTCAGACATTTGGAGAAGCAAACATCAGTTCATCCCAATTGGTTACTGTTCTTAATATTCAAGCTGGAGGATCTAAAAATGTAGGTTGTATTAAATGAGATATTAGAAACTATGACAGGGATATAAGAAATTCTATGAAAGAAACGGACAGCCAAATATTTCTAGATAATTTTAAGAAGATAAAGGAGATAAATCATTCTTTCTATTATGACTACAAAGTGGATGATGAAAGCAAGCTCACTACTATATTTTAGGCAGATGAACTTTCAAGAAAGGCATATAAGCTTTTCGGAGACGTCGTTGTTTTCGACAAGGCATATGAAACAAATAAATATTTTATGATATTTCACCTTTCACTGGATCACAGGCAGTCAATAAACTTTGGAGCTGGGATTTATTGTAAATGAGAAGATTGAGTCATTTGTTTTGTTGTTTGAAAATTTTTGGAAGCTATGGGTAGGAGACAACCATATGCAATCATTACTGATCAAGATCCAGCAATTGACATTACTATTAAGCAAGCTTTGGAGAAAACTCGTCACAGGTTTTGCATATGGCATATATTAAAGAAGTTGTTAATATACGTGGGAGCTAATTTAGTCTCAAATGAGGATTTCAGTACAAAGTTCTCTTCGTGTGTCTGATCTTCTGATACTCTTGAACAGTTTGACATGCAGTGGAAGAAAATTATTGATACATATGGGTTAGAGAAAAATGAATGGTTATCAGTAATGTATGAAAAACATGACAAGTATATACCAGCATTCTTCAAAGAAACATTTTTGGCAGGAATGAGGACAACAACACTCAAAAAGTATGAACGCGTTTTTCGATCATTTTGTTTTCCAAAGGAACAGTTTAGTGGAATTCTATGTTCGATTTGAAAGGGCACTGGAGCATCAAAGACACAAGGAATTGGCAGCTCATCATGATACAATTTATACCAAACCACAATTGAATTTGGCAAACTCACTAGAGAAGCATACCTCAGAGGTATACACACACGTAAAGTTTTATTTATTCTAAGAGGAGCTTTTCCGTAGTTGTATTTATTGTGGAGCAAACAAAATCAAAGAAGATGAAGGCATATCAGTCTACATTGTTCAAGATAGTAAAGTAGTTAACAATTTGAGATCAAGGGAAGTTGTTTATGATGCATCAAAACAAATAGCACATTGTTGTTGTAAAATGTTTGCGTCAGAGGGACTGCTTTGTAGACATATCCTTGTTGTACTAAGAAATATTTCCATGATAAACTCCCCGATTACTATATCATGAGAAGATGGATTAAACTAGCAACAAGTACTCGATTGTTTGATGATGATGGCTACGAGTTGTGTGGTACTTCGAACAACATATTTAGACCCAAGTTTTCATCATTGTGGGACATTTTCTCAGAGTGCATGCATATTGCTAGTTATTCTGGTGAGACCTTCTTATTTGCAATAGAGCATGGTAAAATATGGCCATGGAACAACAGGAAAAGAAAAAAGACATTACAAAACATGTGGTGATCTTGGTTATCATGACAGTAGACATGACAGTAGAAATTATCCTATTTCTTATTTTTACGGTAAGAGAAATCTTGCATGTACATTTTCAAGTTTATGATTTCATTTATATGTTTTCTTTAGTAACTTAAAAAAATTTCTTGATTTTTATTCTTGTAGGATCCAAGGGCTCAAAAGGGAGAACATTTTGTAAGTAGAAAGCAACTTTCATGCAAGTAATTATTGTAAATGGCTTCAATTTTGAATTCATGTCATGTTGAATGGACATGAGGAGTGAAGTTTAAAATTTAATTTTAGTTGTGCATACTCTTATGGTGACAAGACTTTGTAATACTTTGGACATGCAGTAATGTTTTATTAAGCTGTCTGAGGTGTTATTTTTATTCTTGTAGGTTACATAAAATAGTTTACCATTGACATGGTGGATTTTAGTTTTTATTTCTAGAGTATGCTTGGCTTTTAATTTTCATTTTTGTGGTTTTCATGGATGTTTTGGGTTCATAATCTTTTCACTGTAAGATGTTGCATGCTAGTCTTTTAAAAAAAAAAGTCATAATTGAATTTGGGTTGGGATGTCTTTGCATGCTAATGTTGTGAGTTGGAATGATCTGAATTCCTATCATATCGAATTTCTGTCATATTAGTAGTTAGCAAGTCAACATACTGATGTGTTTTGGAGGGTGCAATACTAACCTAAAATATTAATTTTCAGCGTGCCCGAAGGGGGGCTACCCAACTCTGCTGAGCTGTGGCCTGTGTGCATGTCTCTGGGGCATTTCTTCAAGCATCATTAGTGCAATGGAGTGCTAATTCTGCCATAGCTCTTGTGTAGCTGCTGAGAATGGGATTCCTTCGAATACCCATTTACATCAATTTTTTCACACCCGCCACATCATCATAGACAAATAAAGAAAAGGGAGAAAACACTTATTTGTGTAATGACAAGATACCTCTAGTTATGGTTCTTAGTTGTGTACATATACTCATTGATCACATGTTTATACTGATTTAAGAGAAACAATAGGAAACATTGATTGAGAGAGAGTGTGAGAAACACATGGTGCATGAGTCCTATATGTTCCTATCTTTATGGAGAGATTTTAGGATCTGGTTGATTTCATGAGGGGTTTCTTCACATGGATCACATATTTCACATGAGTCACGTGTTGTCATTGATATCTCTAACACCCCCCGCAAGTGAAGCGTGTTCGAAAGAACTGAGAGCTTGTTCTTCAGTATAGAAAACCTTAATGAGCTCAAAAGCTTAGTAAGGATGTCTGCTACTTGGTCCTTAGTGCTTACAAACCTGAACATCTAGGACTCCATTGACAACATAGTCCCGCACAAAATGAATGTCGATCTCAACATGTTTGGAGCGTGAGTAACGAATAGGATTGACCGAGAGATATAATGCACCGAGGTTGTCACAGAGAACTATTGGGGGAAATTGCGGAAGTCCAAGCTCACGAAATAATGGCTACAATGACCTCTGCTGCAGCGTTGTTCACACCTCTATACTTTGCCTCAGTGCTAGATAGTGCTAGATTATGCCACACTACACTGTTTCTTCAAGCTCCAAGAAATGAGATTTGTACCAAGAAGGACACAATAGCCACTGGTGAATTTTCGATCATCAATCGATTATGCCTAATCTGCATCAGTGTAAGCAGTAAGCTGTACAGAAGAATGACGAGAGAGAAAAAGGCCATGCTGAATTTAGATTTGAGGTAACGAAGGATCCATTTTACAGTGATCCAATGCTCATCAGTTGAAACTTGCATGAACTGAGCGACCTTATTCACCGAGAAGGCAATATCGATTCTGATAAAGCTTAGGTATTATAGAGCCCCAATCGTACTTCGATAGACAAAGAGGTCAGAGAGAGGTTTACCAACAACCATGGAGAGCTTACAGGAAGTAACCAGAGGCAAGCTCACGGGCTTAACACCATCCATCTTGAGCCAAAGAAGTAAGTCACGGATGTACCTCTATTGAGAGAGAAAGAGACCTAAGGGTATACGGTGACACCCACGCCCAAGAAATAGTGCAGTTGGTCGAGGTTAATAAGAACTCCCAGCCTAGTTCATGAATAAGATGAGTCCCCTGAGTCATTGCTTGTGATGATGATGTCATCACATAGATAAGAACCAGAAGAAGATCTGTCCCGACCCGTCGGAGGAAAAGAGACGTGTCTGACTTGGAGCCCACAAAGCCCATTGTGACTGGATAACTACTGAGGCGAGAAAATCAGGCCCGCGGAGGTGATTTGAGGTCATAGATACTGCGGTGAAGCTTGCATATATGATTGAGATGAGCGGGATTGATGAACCTCGATGGTTGTTCCATGTAAACTGTCTCAATAAGAAAACCCTGCAAAAATGCATTATTCACATCCAACGTCGAATAGACCAGCCCTTGTAGATGGCCAGACTGCACACGGTACGGACAGTGGTCGGTTCGATGACTAGACTGAATGTCTCACCATAGTCTAATCCTGATTGTTGATGAAAACTCTTGGCCACCAGGCGGGCCTTATACTTATCAACAAAAACCATAAAGTTCATATTTTAACTTGAAACCCATTTGTAGCCAATCAGATTCATGGTAGGGTGGTACGGCACAAGAGACCAGGTTTGTTCTTAATCAAGGCATTTATCTCAGTGTCCATTGCCTGGCGCCATTTGGGATCTTTAGAAACTTGCGTGAAACATGTGGATTCGACAGAAAAGGTGACCAAGTCAGCCATGAGGCAGGTAGGCATGGGATATTAGGTGGCTAGCCAGACCTTTGGCGTTCTGGTGTTATCATGTGTTCTGATGACCATATGATGGGTCCTGGTAGGAGAGGGACTGGGAGAGGCCGAGGATGAGGATGATGAAAAGGACTCATCGGCGAACGCTGGTGGAGGTGGTGGAGAACGAGTATGTGAGGAAGGTGGTGGTGGAGGAGACGAGTCATTGGTGGGGCCCGCAGGAGAAGAGAGGACTGGAATAATGAAAGGTAATAGAGACGTAAAGATGGGGATCGGTGGTGAGGGCGTAGGAGTAGGTGGAGAGAGAGAGGACAGAGAAGACATGACATGAAAGGAGGACTTGTCGAACACAACATCCCAGGAGATGTAAATACGATCAGAGGGGACATGCAAACATTGATAACTTTTATGCAAAGCCGAGTAACCTAAGAAGACACATTGAGACTGGACCGAAAATTAAACTTATGAGTTTGGTATGGATGAAGATTAGGATAGCAAGCACAACTAAAAATATGTAAGAAAAGGTAGTCAGGTGCTTTATGAAATAAATTTTGGTAGGGAGATAGATTGTGAAGGATGGGGTGAGCATTCTATTAATGAGAAATAAGGTAGTTTAGAAAGCATAAGGCCAGTAATGAAAGGAAACATTTGACCGGGCCCGAAGAGTGAGGCCGGTCTCGACAAGGTGGCGATGCTTTCTCTCTGCGGTGCCGTTTGGGCACTAGTGTGTGGACAAGATAGGCGATGAGCAATATCCTGAGAAAACAAGTAAGGTTTAAATTGAAATACACC
This sequence comes from Agave tequilana, assembly GCA_038442645.1. Lineage (NCBI taxonomy): Eukaryota > Viridiplantae > Streptophyta > Magnoliopsida > Asparagales > Asparagaceae > Agave > Agave tequilana. Next base: position 62,668 of record JAVJIF010011593.1, read on the forward strand.
TAGAGGGGGGTGAATAGGTGTAATTGCTAATCTAATGATCTTTTTAAACTTATGAAATGAGTGATGCAACAATCTCTCAAAAACACGACTAAGAGCCGAATACCCCTTGCGAGGTTCTGAACTCCTTCCTCCCAATTCCCCTTAAATGGGTTAGAGGTGCGCAATGCAACCGTGTTGTATTGAGGTGTGATTGAACAATGCCAAGTATGATGATGAAAATGAAAAGCTCACAATGTAACACAACAAGTATATCAACACAAGATTCCACAAGTAAAATAGCAAGTAAAGTAAACAAATAAGGATTGCACAAATAAAGGTTAGTTCTCAAGCAATAAATTGGAAGTGATATAAAGCAAGAAAGTAAGCAAGAAGAACGCCAAGGCAATCGCAAACAAGATGATTTGTTTCGAGGTTCGAGCCCGTTGCTCTAGTCCCCGCCTTCACCTCCGTGAAGGGTTTCCACTATCCCCTTAGGATCCCGTACAAGTTAGGCCTCCAAAGACCTCAAGCCCGTAGCTTCACCTTACAAAGAAACTCCACCGAGGAGCTTGTCTCCACAAGAACAAGAATTACAAATAGTGATCTTTAACTAGACCACAACACTCTTTTACAAACACTCTCACTCTTTTACAACTTCACCTATAGAAAGAATATGAAATTTTTGGCTCTATGAAGTGTGGTGAGAAAAGCTTCAGTTGTAGAGTGATATTAGAGATCAAACAACAACTGAAAAACCAATTTTGAAAGAATGGAAATGAAAGCTTTAAACTATTTTTCTCTTTCTCTTGAAAACTATGAAAACTTGTATTTTTCTTAGTAAATAACTAAGGCCTATTCCCCACTATTTATAGGGAGAGAATAGGTTAAAAACTCTGATTTTTCCAGCTAATTTGATCAGAAAAAGAGTCCCAACAACTCCTAAAAACTCTGTAAAAGAGAAAACTAAAAACAGTTTTTCAGAAATTCCAAAAGAAGAAAGAGCCGTTATGGCTGATGCAGGCCTACCGGTCGACTGCCGGTCGACCGGGTCCCTGCTGGCAAAAGAGCCGTTGGAGCTTCGGTCGACTGCCAGTCGACCGATCCAACAAAGGAAACACAGTTTCCTTCTATCGGTCGACCGACCCAGTCGACCGAAAAGATACAGAGAGCAAAACATCTCTTTTCCGGTCGACCGGTATGTAGGTCGGTCGACCGACAGACATGCACAGCCTGTGCATGTCTGGACACAGCAGCCGGTCGACTGCCGGTCGACCGGTCTGCCTGAAATAGATATTTTTTTGGGCAGATTTTTGAGATAGAAAATTTTGTAAAAATTCTTTAAAAAAATCTGAACCTAAGTGTTATGCAGAAAATAGTTTATATCATGTTTTAAACAAGTTTTTGAAGATATAAAGTTTTGAGTCCATGTATGTATAAACTAAGGCATAAACTTAGAAATAAACATTTTCAAAAACAAAGGAAACATACAAAACAAGTGTGTGTGCAAATCCTAGAGCCAAATTTCACATATTCTATCTTTAACAAAACTACACTTACAAACTTCTAGGTCTTCAAGACTTCAAGATGGGCTATCTTCACTTGATCTTCAATATTGTTCTTTGAGCCCAATTTGACTTGTCTTGAGTCCAATGTACCTTCCTTTAGGGAAGAATTCATCTCTTTAATATATAAACCTGAAACACACTTAAACAACAATTTATATTAGTACACATAACTAATATGTTTTGTGATCATCAAAATACACTAAACAAGGGTGATTGTAACCTTGGGCCAACAATCTCCCCCTTTTTGATGATGACAAAACATATGAGTTATTAAACAAATAAAAGAGGAAAGAACTTGGAAAGCTCCCCCTTAAACAATGCTATGTATTTAACATGAATATGAACAACTATGTAAGCATACATAAAGCATTGAAAAATATCATCACCAAAAAATAAACTATCATAAGGAATAACAAAATTTAAAACAAACCATATATTTTTCTCCATATATTTTCCATATATTTTCTCCCAAACTTATATATATTTATATTTCTCCCCCTTTTTGTCATACATCAAAAAGGGTTAAAAAAATTTAAGACAAAACAAAACAAACATATTAGAAACCAAAACAAAACAAACTAAGATATTTTAAGTATCAATCTTACATACATTCAATTCACCACAAATAAATGAAAATCTTGCATAATCTAAAGGTTTTGTGAAAATATCTGCAAGTTGAAAATCTGTGGAAACAAAATCAATATCTATGTCACCTTTTTCAAAGTGATCTCTAAGAAAATGATATCTAATGTCTATATGTTTGGTTTTACTATGTTGATTAGCATTTTTGGTCATGTGAATAGCACTAGTATTATCACAATAAATCTTAACATGATTAAAATGTAAATCAAAATCGAGAAGAGTATGTTTCATCCAGAGTACTTGTGCACAACAAGCTCCGGCTGCTACATACTCCGCCTCGGCGGTTGAAAGGGCTACACTATTTTGCTTCTTGGAAGACCAAGACACAAGACAATTGCCCAAGAATTGGCAAGTGCCACTTGTGCTCTTCCTATCTACCCTACAACCGGCATAGTCGGCATCCGAATAACTAGTCATGGTAAATTGGTTAGTTTTCGGATACCACAAACCTAAATCAATTGTGCCCTTAAGATACCTAATTATGCGTTTTACCGCTATTAAGTGTGATTCCTTAGGACATGATTGAAAACGTGCACATAAACATACGGAAAACATTATATCCGGCCTACTAGCCGTAAGATAGAGTAAACTACCAATCATGCTACGAAATAATTTGATGTCTACTTCCTTACCTTGTTCGTCCTTGTCAAGTTTCGTAGTGGTTGCCATGGGAGTCTTTGCTACTTTGGATCCTTCAAGCCCGAACCTCTTGATGAGTTCTTTGGTGTACTTGGCTTGGTTGATGAATGTCCCATCACTACGTTGCTTGATTTGAAGTCCAAGGAAGAAGTTGAGCTCTCCCATCATAGACATCTCGAATTCCTTTTTCATGCATGACTCAAAATTCTTGCAAAGTGAAACATTAGTAGATCCAAAAATAATATCATCAACATAAATTTGAACTATGAGGATATCTTGATCTATATGTTTGGTAAATAATGTTTTATCAACTTTTCCTTTCTTAAAATCATTTGAAATCAAAAATGAAGACAATCTTTCATACCAAGCCCTAGGGCTTGTTTTAAACCATATAGTGCTTTATCTAATTTATAAACATAATTAGGGTGTGTAGGATCAACAAACCCGGGGGGTTGTTCAACATACACCTCCTCATCAATATAACCATTAAGAAAAGCACTCTTTACATCCATTTGAAATAACTTAAAATCTTTAAATGAGGCATATGCTAAGGTCATCCGTATGGCTTCGAGCCGTGCTACGGGTGCAAAGGTTTCTTCAAAATCGATTCCCTCGATTTGAGTGTAACCTTGGGCAACTAACCTAGCCTTGTTTCTAACTACATTACCCGATTCATCCAACTTGTTCTTAAAGATCCATTTAGTACCAATAGTTGGTCTATCTTGGGGCCTAGGAACAAGATGCCATACTTGGTTGCGCTCAAATTGATTGAGCTCCTCTTGCATAGCAAGCAACCAATATGAATCGGCCTCGGCCTCGAGGACATTTTTAGGTTCTATGTGTGAAATAAAAGCAAAATTACCACAAAAATCTTGAATCTTAGAGCGAGTGGTTACCCCTTTTGATACTTCACCTATGACGAGGTCCTTGGGATGATGAGGATTGAATCTCCAATCCTTTGGTAGTGGTTGAGAGGGCTCCTCTTCATTTGCTTGATGTTTATTTCCTTGAGCCTCTTCCACTTTGGCTTCACTTCCATCACCATCCTTTGGCTTGTCTCCCATGGTAGAAGCATCCTCCAAGGTCACTTTCTCCAAACCTTCATCCAAAGCATCAATTTCTACACAATTCTTAACAAACTTGTTAGATTCCTCAAATTTAACATGAATAGATTCCTCAATAGTCAAAGTTGACCTATTGAAGACTCTATAAGCCTTACTAGTATTTGAGTAACCTACAAAAATAGCCTCATATGATCTAGCATCAAATTTTCCCAAATTAATATTTGTATTTAAAACAAAACATTTGCAACCAAACACTTTGAAATAAGAAACATTAGGTTTTCTAGAAAAATACATCTCATAAGAAGTCTTAGTAGTATTTTTACATAGGAAAACACGATTTGCAATGTAACATGAAGTATGAACGGCCTCGGCCCACAAATAATGTGGTAGACCATATTCATTTAACATTGTCCTAGCCATCTCTTGTAAAGTACGATTTTTCCGCTCAACTACTCCATTTTGTTGTGGAGTTCTAGGACAAGAAAGTTCATGTTTTATTCCATGTTCCTCACAAAAAGTGGTAAAGGGAAGGTTAATGAACTCACCTCCTCTATCACTTCTTATTTTAATTATTGAGGAGTCATTTTCCTTTTCAACTCTTTTCTTAAAGGCTTGAAAATGTGAAAAGGTTTGACTTTTATGTTCAAGAAAATAAACCCAAGTAAAACGCGAAAAATCATCTACTAAAACATAAGCAAATTTATTCCCACTTAAGCTTTTGGTTTGTGTAGGGCCAAATAAATCCATATGGATTAATTCCAAAGGACGTGATGTCATGATATCCTTAATTGACTTGAAAGGAGACTTAGTTTGTTTCCCAAATTGACATGAGTCACAAACTCGGTCCTTTTCAAAATTCAATGAAGGAATACCTTTCACCATTTCCTTTGAATTTAATCTAGAAATATGATCAAAAGAAATATGCCCTAATCTCCTATGCCACAACCAAGAGTCATCATTGTGGGCTTTTAAACAAGTAATATTACAAGACATATTTAACATATCAATCATATAAACATTGCTTTCACGAAAACCGGAAAATACACAAACATTGGAAGTTCTATCAATTACTTTACAAGCAACATTGTCAAAAACTACATCAAAACCTTTATCACAAAGTTGACTAACACTCAAGAGATTATGCTTGAGGCCATCAACTAAAACCACATTTTCAATTAAAGGAGAGGTGCCAAGTTTTACATTACCAATACCGATGATTTTACCCTTGGCGTCATCTCCGAAGGTGACGGTGCCACCTTCATGATATCTTGATAGGGTTGCAAAGTTGTTGATGTCCCAAGTCATGTGCCTTGAGCAACCGCTATCAAGATACCATAAACCTCTACGTCTTTGAGCTTTGGAAAGTACCTACATCATTTAAAACAATAGTTGACTTTGGTACCCAAACTTTCTTGGGTCCTTGAAAGTTAGTGTTACGAACCCAAACATTATGATGTGATGCACTTAGTCTATCATAACAAAAATTAGCTAAGTGTCCTTTCCGTCCACAATGTGAACATGAGTACACTTTTCTATACATGAATGCATGGTGTGTATGTGAAGTGTGAGCATGCTTTGGGGGTTTACCATGATGCATAGGTTGTGTAGCATGTACATGAGCATGAGCATGAGCATGATGAATATTTTTCTTAGGAGCTTGTTTCTTAGGAAACATATTCTCCATCTTCTTCTTATCAAACTCACTACACTTTTTCAAAACAACATCCAATGAGTCTAATCTTTCCTTAAGCATGGCAATCTCATTAGAATCTACAAATGGGGTCTTTCCTTTACAAGCAATCTTATATTTTTCAAAATCATTTTTAGTGGAAACTAAAGAAGAATGCAAGTCATTATTTTCTTTAGAAAGATTTAACACTTGAATATTCAAAGATTCATTATCCTTTTTCATTTTCAAGTACTTTTTCTTCATGAAGTCATAATTTTGAGAAAGTTCTATAAATGCTTCTCCTAGCTCATCCATGGATAAATCATCATCAAGAAGAGTTGAGGGGGTTACCTTGCTTGTGCTCTCATTTGCCATGAAGCACATGTTGGCGGTGTCGATCTCCTCCTCGGATTCACTTTCGTCATCCCATGTTGCTTTCATAGCCTTCTTCTTGTATGGCTTCTTGGATGAAGATGGCTTCACTTGGTCCGGACACTCCGCTACAATGTGTCCCGGCTTTTGGCAATTGAAGCATATGATCTTTCTCTCTTCTTTGCCTCCTTGCCATCTCCTCCGTCCTTGGAACTTTGCCTTGTTGTACATCCTCCGGACATTTTTGACTAGAAGTGAGAGCTCCTCGTCATCTTCTTCTTCGTCATCTTCGTCGGAGTAAGTAGCATGACTTTTGAAGGCAATAGTCTTCTTCTTGGAGGGTGCCATGTCCTCCCTTGCCTTCCTCTCCATCTCATGGGTTTTTAAATTCCCAATGAGTCCGATGAGCTCAATCTCATCTTTATCATTGAGTTCCTTCAATGTTGTAGCTTTCACTTCCCATGATGGAGGAAGAGCCCGGATGATCTTTCTCACCCTTTGGTCGTTGTTGATCTCTTCACCTAGAGAAGAAAGCCCATTAGTAATCTTAGTAAATTTAGTAACCATATCATCTATGGTTTCATGTTCTTGCATGCTAAAATTTTCATATTGGGACCGAAGAAGGTCTATCTTGGCCCTCTTCACTTGTGATGTCCCCTCATGTGTTACTAGCAAATGGGTCCAAATCTCATAGGCGGATTTGCAATGGATGACTCTAGCTATGTCATCATCATTGAGGGCTTGTAGGAGTGCATAATGAGCCCTAGCATTGGCATCAAACTCCTTGGTCTCAATTTCGGACCAAGTAGATTCATCACCATCGGGGGTACTAAATTGTTTAGTCACGGCCTTTGCAACTCGGCTACCTAGAGATTGCAAGAAAACGGTCATCTTAACCTTCCATATGGGAAAGTTAAGTCCATCAAACTTAGGGGGTGTTTTAATACCATCGGCCATGTTTACTATGTGGAAATGAATGAAATGATTAGCAATATGAGGATCTCTCTAAGGTTGTTAAGCCAAATCCTAGAGTCCAAGCTCTGATACCAATTGAAATACACCTAGAGGGGGGTGAATAGGTGTAATTGCTAATCTAATGATCTTTTTAAACTTATGAAATGAGTGATGCAACAATCTCTCAAAAACACGACTAAGAGCCGAATACCCCTTGCGAGGTTCTGAACTCCTTCCTCCCAATTCCCCTTAAATGGGTTAGAGGTGCGCAATGCAACCGTGTTGTATTGAGGTGTGATTGAACAATGCCAAGTATGATGATGAAAATGAAAAGCTCACAATGTAACACAACAAGTATATCAACACAAGATTCCACAAGTAAAATAGCAAGTAAAGTAAACAAATAAGGATTGCACAAATAAAGGTTAGTTCTCAAGCAATAAATTGGAAGTGATATAAAGCAAGAAAGTAAGCAAGAAGAACGCCAAGGCAATCGCAAACAAGATGATTTGTTTCGAGGTTCGAGCCCGTTGCTCTAGTCCCCGCCTTCACCTCCGTGAAGGGTTTCCACTATCCCCTTAGGATCCCGTACAAGTTAGGCCTCCAAAGACCTCAAGCCCGTAGCTTCACCTTACAAAGAAACTCCACCGAGGAGCTTGTCTCCACAAGAACAAGAATTACAAATAGTGATCTTTAACTAGACCACAACACTCTTTTACAAACACTCTCACTCTTTTACAACTTCACCTATAGAAAGAATATGAAATTTTTGGCTCTATGAAGTGTGGTGAGAAAAGCTTCAGTTGTAGAGTGATATTAGAGATCAAACAACAACTGAAAAACCAATTTTGAAAGAATGGAAATGAAAGCTTTAAACTATTTTTCTCTTTCTCTTGAAAACTATGAAAACTTGTATTTTTCTTAGTAAATAACTAAGGCCTATTCCCCACTATTTATAGGGAGAGAATAGGTTAAAAACTCTGATTTTTCCAGCTAATTTGATCAGAAAAAGAGTCCCAACAACTCCTAAAAACTCTGTAAAAGAGAAAACTAAAAACAGTTTTTCAGAAATTCCAAAAGAAGAAAGAGCCGTTATGGCTGATGCAGGCCTACCGGTCGACTGCCGGTCGACCGGGTCCCTGCTGGCAAAAGAGCCGTTGGAGCTTCGGTCGACTGCCAGTCGACCGATCCAACAAAGGAAACACAGTTTCCTTCTATCGGTCGACCGACCCAGTCGACCGAAAAGATACAGAGAGCAAAACATCTCTTTTCCGGTCGACCAGTATGTAGGTCGGTCGACCGACAGACATGCACAGCCTGTGCATGTCTGGACACAGCAGCCGGTCGACTGCCAGTCGACCGGTCTGCCTGAAATAGATATTTTTTTGGGCAGATTTTTGAGATAGAAAATTTTGTAAAAATTCTTAAAAAAATCTGAACCTAAGTGTTATGCAGAAAATAGTTTATATCATGTTTTAAACAAGTTTTTGAAGATATAAAGCTTTGAGTCCATGTATGTATAAACTAAGGCATAAACTTAGAAATAACATTTTCAAAAACAAAGGAAACATATAAAACAAGTGTGTGTGCAAATCCTAGAGCCAAATTTCACATATTCTATCTTTAACAAAACTACACTTACAAACTTCTAGGTCTTCAAGACTTCAAGATGGGCTATCTTCACTTGATCTTCAATATTGTTCTTTGAGCCCAATTTGACTTGTCTTGAGTCCAATGTACCTTCCTTTAGGGAAGAATTCATCTCTTTAATATATAAACCTGAAACACACTTAAACAACAATTTATATTAGTACACATAACTAATATGTTTTGTGATTATCAAAATACACTAAACAAGGGTGATTGTAACCTTGGGCCAACATAAATTTGATGAACTCGCCACCACCATCAATTTGGAGCGCTTTAATGGAATGCCCAAGAAATTTTTTCACATGAATTTTGAACTCAAGAAAAATAGAGAAAGCATCACTTTTATTAATTAAAGGGTAAAGCCAAACACACTTACTGTAGTGATCTACAAAGCTAATATAAGCGATGACCACTTATAGCGGACACAGGAGACGACCCTATAGATCATAATGAATAAGCTCTTAAAGAGCAAAAGCAATAGTAGAAGATGGCAAAAACGGGAGACGATGACTTTTCCCTTTCTAACAGGTGATGCAGAGAGGGATACCAGCACGGTCAGTGAAGAAAAAAGCCGATAGTGAGATAAAACACTAAAGACAACTCTGGTAGAGGGTGTTGGCCCAGAGGCCTTCCTCTCTAGTTTTAATGATGATTAACTCATGTAGTTATGTTTACTAATAATCTTGTGATTTTAAGTTTTAGATCCTTTAGCAAGATATTAGTTGGTGATTAGCTTCAACAAGGAGTTTAGAAGCTTTTCATGGTGATTCCGGTGCCAAAGCTTAAAGATCATACATTTGCACTCGGTGGATCACGTTTGGGATCGAGTCGGCTTGAAGATTGAAGATCGTCAAGAAGAATTAGGTATCCTAGTTTAGGTTTGTGTGTTTTTAGATCCATGTGTAAAGATAAGAATAGTTGATATGCTCAAGTGCACAATACACATACACGTTTTGGTTTTGGATTTGGTTTTCATGAATAAGTTTGATCAAATCAAGTTTAAATAGTTTATATGTATAGTAGATATTTTCCTTATATACATGCATGCTTAAACTTCTTATACAAACTGATTTTGACTTTTCTATTCATGTGTTGAAAAATCAAGTTTGATAAAAATACAAGTGTTGGTTTTTGATAAAACTTGTAAGACACAAAATGATTGAATATGTTGATATATGTCTTGAAATTTTTATCACAAGTTTGTTTATCAAAGTAAAATGATAAAACAATTTTTATGATATTTTTAAAAGAGATAAAAGAATTTTCAAAAATATTTTTAACCCCAGTTTCTGACCCAGGACTGTGGCTGACAGGCCAGGTCGGTCGACCGCACGGGTCGACCGCACCAAAGGCCGGTCGACCCTTGCGGTCGACCGACGTGCACAGGCTTGTGCACGTTTGGCAGACACAGGGACGGTCGGCCGGACGGCCGACCGGACCAGAGAGCTCTGCTCTCTGTATCTGGGCGGTCGGCCGTGCGGCGGTCGACCGGGTTGCCCCAACGGTCATATTTCTGACCGTTGGCGGTCGGCCGGCCGGCCGACCGCTAGCCTGTCAGGCTGCCAGATCAGCCTAACGGCTAGTTTTCTGTTTGGCCTATATAAACCCCAATTCTTTGGGATTTTGGCCAAGATTTTTAGAGCTAAAATTTCCTGACTTCTTCAGTGTTTTAAACAAGTTTTGAAAAGAGTTTTAAGTGCCAAGAGATCAATCTTATTTGTTTTAAGTGTTTTGTTTATTTCAAAGAAATTAGGGTTTTGGGAATTAGTTTTTGATCTAAATTTCTATATCATTTTTGGTGTTTTCCCAAGAGAATTTCTTTGATCAAAACACTTAGTTTTTCCACACTTGAGCTATCTTTTATCCTAATCTATCTAGGATCTTTGTTTTGTGGAAAAGAAAGTTTGTGGTCTTTGTAACCACTTGTTGTAAAACCCTTGCTTTGATTGGGTTGCTCCCTCTTCGGTAGAGGTTGAGGATTGTGGTTTGCTCCCTCTAGTGAGAGGTGGAGTTGGTTATTGTTTGCTCCCTCTAGTGAGAGGTGGAGTTGGTGTTTGTAACCCTCTTCGGTAGAGGTGTTGTTTGTTGTTTGGCTACGGGCCTACCCCTCGGTTGTGAGGCGGTGTTTGAGAGAGGAGTTCGGTACTCCCTTTGTTGTAACAAATCCTCCTCGGTGGAGGTTCCCTCGGTGGGAGATAGTGGATTGGAAATCCTTCACGGTGGTAAAGGCGGGGATGTAGAGCTAGGGGCTCAAACCTCGAAACACATCTATTTGTTTGCGTTTGATCCATTGTCTCTTAACCCTCTCTCTCTATTTGTGTTGTGCATTACATTATTCATGTTGCCATATCATTCATACTTGTGTTGTGCCTTGCATTATTTCATATTGCTCATACTTATATGCTTGGCTTGTTTGTGTGTGCCTCACTTGTACTTAACCACAAGAGCTACATATAGCACCTCAACCCATATTTAGGGGAATCAAGAGGAGTTAGTCCAGAGCCCTTCACGGGAATTCGGCTACACTTGTTGGTTGTACTAAGTGTGTTGCAAATTATTTTTAAGCTTCCGCATTTAGCGCATTTAGTTTCATAGATTAGTATTTACACCTATTCACCCCCCTATAGGTGTTTTTCAATTGGTATCAGAGCCTACGCTCCTGATACTTAGGCTTAACATCCTAGGAGTGAGATCCTTGTTTGCTAATCTATCATTTGCATTTGCTTATTTGTACACATATAGTTTGGACCCATGGCTTTCATGACCCCACCTATGTTTGACCCTTCCAACATTCTTGTTTGGAAGACTAGGATGTCCATTTACCTACAAACCCTAGGTTTGCATGTTTTCCTTGCCGCTACCAAGAGATGTTATCTTGGTGACCGCAAGCATATAGGGGCCAATGCACAAGCCCTTGAGGCTATTAGAAGCACGCTTTCAAAAGATTATCTTATGCTTGTTTCTAATCTTGATTCCGCTTTTGTAGTGTGGAACAAGTTGACAACAACCACCACCTCCAAGCTTCAATTGCCAAATCAACCGGAGGAGTCTAGTGGAGAATCCGATTCTCAATGCTTAATGGTCCAAGGGAATGACTCCCTTGAGGTACAATCGGAAACTCAACTAGATAGTTTTGATTCTAGTTCTTCAAATGATTATGTTGATGCCCATGCCTTAAATGAAGAACTATCAATTGTGTGTGAAAAATTATTGAAAAAATACAACCTTTTGAAAAAGAAGACTTGTGCTTTAAATAAAGAAAAAGAGAATTTGTCTTCTAAGCTTAACATGGTTTTGCAAGAGAAAGTGGAGATTTCTAATGATAGGGATTCATTGAAATCTCAACTTGAACTTGCACTTAAAGAAAATGAGTTTTTGAAATCTAAAAATGATTGCCATGTTATTTTGAAGAAAAATGAAAATTTGTCTTCAAAAGTTGATTTTATTTTAAAAGAGAATGTTGCTTTGAAAAATAAAATTATTTCTATTTCAAATGATTTAGATGTGTGTTTAAAGAAAAATGTTGTTTTACAAAATAAGATTGATGCACATGTTTGCCATGCTAGGGTAGTATCACACGCTTCACCTATTGCATGCCACACTTCTTCTTTGATCAACAATGATATATCCATGCTTAAGAAGAGTGTAGATTGTTTGGGCTCCACTTTGAGCCAATGTGTTGTTGGGCATACACGATTAGAATCTTTGCTTCGAAAGAAACAAGTTCCATCTATTCATGCACACTCTCCACGGCATACACATGCTCCTCACAGACACCATCACACCATGTATGCTCATGTGTACACTTGTACACATTGTGGACGTAAGGGCTTGCTAAATTTTGTTATGATAGAATACATGTTTCAAATTTAGCAAATAAATTTGTTTGGGTTAGAGAAGGTACTAACCCCCATGGACCCAATAAGATATGGGTACCAAAGACCACTCCTCTTATGTTTGATGTAGGTGTGGGCTCTCACATGACGTGAGAGTAGAGGTACCTTGGAGTGGATGCGTTCCGAGCGTTATGGAAATCAATTGGATGCATCACTTTCAAGGAAGGTTTGGTGGAGATGACTACCACGTTTTGGAGACAAGGAAAGTTACCTTCTAGGTTTTGGTAACAATCCCTAACTCCTACTTATTGTTTACATGCTTTTCATATCATGTGTTTATAGCATGTTTTAATGTTTATAGATTATTGTGAAAATACCATGATTATTGAATCCTTGACATACATGAATAGCAATTTGAGACACCCATATTTAAAATGGATTATTATTTTGTGTTCTCGTAGTTGTTTAGCTATCATGGTTATCATAGGTTTAATAACATGAGAATTTACATAATAATCATGTTTATATTTATCATGTTGATTTACATTTTGTTGCTTCATGATTTAAATATTTGTTTAAGTGTTAGTTTTCATTAAGACTAGGTATATACTTGTGTATATAGTGGGACACAAATAAATCTATATGTGTGTGAGCTTGAATGCTTATTTGTTCCCATTAAATGTGCTAGTATAATCTAGTTTTGATGATCCATGCATTTTAAACTTGTATTCCTATTCTTGAGTTTGTTTTATGTGTATAAGTTTTCATTTCATGTATATGTTTATTTTGCCAAACTTTAAGATATACATGTATACCCTTTGAGTCATTTGCTTTTCATGCAAATCCATATTATGGACTCAATTGTGTTTAGGGATATGTATGTATACTTCTTGGGTTGACAAATCATACATATACCTTGAAATGAAATTTGTTTTAATGAAAATTTAGTTTTTCATGTTTTCATGTGTTTATGTTTAAACTTCATGTATATGTCCATCTTGTCCAAACTATTCTTATACATATACATCCTTTTTTAGCCACGTGCCTTCATGCGTATATCTATTGTGGACTCGTGTTTGGATATGTATGTATACTTTAGCTTGTATAGGACATACATATACCTTGAAGATTAAATAGTTTTATTTTGATGATTTTCTTGTTTCAAGGAATTATTTGAGCTTAATTGAATATTTTCATGATCATGTTCTTCACATTGTATTTGTACACTCACATTTCTTGATTACTCATGTTTTGTTTTCATGAGTCATATTTATGCTTAAATGATTATGAGTGTTGACTATTTTGTGAAATTCATGTTTTATGAAAAATAATCTTGTTTTATTCCTTACTTGAAGGATTTCGTACTAGTTAACAAAACTTTTCATTTTAACTAGTTCGTATTCTTCGTTTTGATATGAGTTATACCATGCTTACTATTGTTGTTCAATTGGTATCATTGAACTCTTTCAATTGGTATCAATTTTGATCCTTTTGTATACTCATATGTTTTTTATGTATGTATGCGTTCAAATTCTAATGGTATCAATGTCAATTGGTATCTAATTTTCATACATATATATTTGTTTATGCTAAGCTTGAAAACCTTAATGATTATCCTATTTCAATTGATTACTTTTAAATTGGTATCAAGCCTACGCATTGTTTTAGTTTGTATTTCATAAAGGGGGAGAAAATTTGACTTTCATATTTCAATTGGTATTTGATTTCCACTCCCACACTTTATGATTGGAAATTTGATGTTTATTTTAAGCATATGATATCACAATCAAAATTGTTTATATGGCTTAAAAAGAAAATTACTCTCTTTAGATATCAAAATGTTTATGTTTTAACTTGGTATCTCAAAATTTTGTTTTGGTATGTTTACTTTCAATTGGTATCAAAATGCTTCATTGACGTATTTTCAATTGATATCTTAATTGATTGTCACCCCTATTTGGTTTTGTTTTTATTTTAGACAAAAGGGGTCAAAACAATAAAAACAATGTTCTCATTTTTATTTTTTTATTGTATTATTTTTATTGACCCTTTGTTGATTCATTGTTTCGAACAAAAAGGGGGAGAAAAATTTATTGATTTGGTTTTGCTTTTACCCCTTTGTTGATGATTGAAAAAAGGGGGAGAAAGATTTTAAGTTTTATATATGCATATTTATGTTTTTGCATATATTAAGTTTAATTTAGTTTAATTTTAATTGGTATCTAGAGCATGTTTTGTTTTTGAATATTTCATTGGTATCTAGAGCCTTTTATTGTTTATGCATGATTATGCATTGTTATTCATTGCATATTTATTGTTTATTTGTTTATGCATGAGTTAAGGGGGAGCTTCTTTGAAGCTTAACTTTAATCCATGCATATATAACTCCATGAGTTTTGTCATCATCAAAAAGGGGAGATTGTTGGCCCAGAGGCCTTCCTCTCTAGTTTTGATGATGATTAACTCATGTAGTTATGTTTACTAATAATCTTGTGATTTTAAGTTCCAGATCCTTTAGTAAGATATTAGTTGGTGATTAGCTTCAACAAGGAGTTTAGAAGCTTTTCATGGTGATTCCGGTGCCAAAGCTTAAAGATCATACCTTTGCACTCGGTGGATCACGTTTGGGATCGAGTCGGCTTGAAGATTGAAGATCGTCAAGAAGACTTAGGTATCTAGTTTAGGTTTGTGTGTTTTTAGATCCATGTGTAAAGATAAGAATAGTTGATATGCTCAAGTGCACAATACACATACACGTTTTGGTTTTGGATTTGATTTTCATGAATAAGTTTGATCAAATCAAGTTTAAATAGTTTATATGTATAGTAGATGTTTTCCTTCTATACATGCATGCTTAAACTTCTTATACAAACTGATTTTGACTTTTCTATTCATGTGTTGAAAAATCAAGTTTGATAAAAATACAAGTGTTGGTTTTTGATAAAACTTGCAAGACACAAAATTGATTGAATATGTTGATATATGTCTTGAAATTTTTATCACAAGTTTATTTATCAAAGTAAAATGATAAAACAAATTTTATGGTATTTTTAAAAGAGATAAAAGAATTTTCAAAAATATTTTTTAACCCCAGTTTCTGACCCAGGACTGTGGCTGACAGGCCAGGTCGGTCGACCGCACGGGTCGACCGCACCAAAGGCCGGTCGACCCTTGCGGTCGACCGACGTGCACAGGCTTGTGCACGTTTGGCAGACACAGGGACGGTCGGCCGGACGACCGACCGGACCAGAGAGCTCTGCTCTCTGTATCTGGGCGGTCGGCCGTGCGGTCTACCGGGTTGCCCCAGCGGTCACATTTCTGACCGTTGGCGGTCGGCCGGCTGGCCGACCGCTAGCCTGTCAGGCTGCCAGATCAGCCTAACGGCTAGTTTTCTGTTTGGCCTATATAAACCCCAATTCTTTGGGATTTTGGCCAAGATTTTTAGAGCTAAAATTTCCTGACTTCTTCAGTGTTTTAAACAAGTTTTGAAAAGAGTTTTAAGTGCCAAAAGATCAATCTTATTTGTTTTAAGTGTTTTGTTTATTTCAAAGAAATTAGGGTTTTGGGAATTAGTTTTTGATCTAAATTTCTATATCATTTTTGGTGTTTTCCCAAGAGAATTTCTTTGATCAAAACACTTAGTTTTTCCACACTTGAGCTATCTTCTATCCTAATCTATTTAGGATCTTTGTTTTGTGAAAAAGAGAGTTTGTGGTCTTTGTAACCACTTGTTGTAAAACCCTTGCTTTGATTGGGTTGCTCCCTCTTCTGTAGAGGTTGAGGATTGTGGTTTGCTCCCTCTAGTGAGAGGTGGAGTTGGTTGTTGTTTGCTCCCTCTAGTGAGAGGTGGAGTTGGTGTTTGTAACCCTCTTCGGTAGAGGTGTTGTTTGTTGTTTGGCTACGGGCCTACCCCTCGGTTGTGAGGCGGTGTTTGAGAGAGGAGTTCGTTACTCCCTTTGTTGTAACAAATCCTCCTCGGTGGAGGTTCCCTCGGTGGGAGATAGTGGATTGGAAATCGTTCACGGTGGTGAAGGCGGGGATGTAGAGCTAGGGGCTCGAACCTCGAAACACATCTATTTGTTTGCGTTTGATCCATTGTCTCTTAACCCTCTCTCTCTCTATTTGTGTTGTGCATTACATTATTCATATTGCCATATCATTCATACTTGTGTTGTGCCTTGCATTATTTCATATTGCTCATACTTATATGCTTGGCTTGTTTGTGTGTGCC
Organism: Agave tequilana; assembly: GCA_038442645.1. Taxonomy (NCBI): domain Eukaryota; kingdom Viridiplantae; phylum Streptophyta; class Magnoliopsida; order Asparagales; family Asparagaceae; genus Agave; species Agave tequilana. Next base: position 79,269 of record JAVJIF010011593.1, read on the forward strand.
TCACTTGTACTTAACCACAAGAGCTTCATATAGCACCTCAACCCATATTTAGGGGAATCAAGAGGAGTTAGTCCAGAGCCCTTCACGGGAAATTCGGCTACACTTGTTGGTTGTACTAAGTGTGTTGCAAATTATTTTTAAGCTTCCGCATTTAGCGCATTTAGTTTCATAGATTAGTATTTACACCTATTCACCCCCCCTCTAGGTGTTTTTCAGAGGGATGGTCTAGGCACTCATGTCAGACAGAGGAAGATGCACGCTCATCGAGAAGAGCCTAGAGGAGAGGCGGTGAAGTTATGGTTCCCCGAGGAGAAGACATATAGGCCACCTTAAGTTGTCCCCGCAGTAGAGTTTTTCAGGCGGACAAATCCTTGACACAAAAGTCAGGGTGAAATTCAAGAAGGACTTTATTATCAGCAGTAAATTGACTAACAGACAGACGATTTTTGGTGATATCAGGAACATGTAAAAGATTTTTTAAGACAAAAGAAGAAGCATGAGAACAGATTAAAAAAGCACCAGTAGAACAGATAGTCAAACCTGTCCCGTTACTCATGCGAACTCTGTCGGGTCCTTTATATTCTGAGTGAACCGCCAAATTCGCCATGTCAGCTTTTAGGTGATGAGTGACCCCGTAGTCAACATACCAATTGAGATTAACTAGACTATTCTCATAAGAATGAAGAAGAGCAGTTGGGCTAGCAGAAAGAGAAAGATCATCATAAAGATTGTAGCACCGGTTAGCATAATGGCCAAAATGGTTGCAGATCTGGCATTGAGGTCAACCACCGGTGGACTGATGTGGTGGTGGGAAGGAATATCTACGACTGCGCTCCCTACCTCGGCCACATCCATGACCACGGAAAAAGTTGGAGCCGAATGGTAGCTTGGAGTACGAAAGGTGGTATGGAGGCGGTATGAACCGCAGGAGAAGGAAAGATGAGGGTTGTGGAGTCTGGTGAAGTAATAGCACGCCCATGATAAATCTCCTGGTTAAGCATGAGGTCGATGAGTTCTTCTGACAGTGCAAGATCGACTTGTGTGTTGATGGAGGTGACGTACGAGTCATACCCGAGAGAGAGACTACTGAGTAAGGTAGAGACGAGGTCAGAGTCGACAACTGGATTAGCCGCTGCCATTAGGTTGCCCACGATGGACTTGATAAACTGGATGTACTCTGATATAGAAGAGGTGCCCATCTTGACGGTGTGCAGCTGATATTTGAGTTATTACACTCTAGCTCTGGAAGGTGACGCAAAAATTCGCTCCAGAGAGCACCACATATCACGAGATTTGGTGAAGCCAATAACATGAGCAAGAATAACCACAGTGAGCGAGGAGATTAGCCAGCATAAGAGCATCTGGTCAAGTTTGATCCAACGAATATATTTCAAATTGATAGTGGACTAAGCATCCTTCTCGGTAGAAGGAAGGAACCGGACCAGACACAGAGAGGTTCCATCGACGAGGCCTTCGAGATCATGGAGTTTGAGATGAAAAAAGAACTAAGAATGTCACAATATGTAGTTTTCCTTTTGAGTTTGACATTTAAAAGATGTTAGGATTGGAAGTAACCATGAATGCAGGTGTTTGGATAGAGGTAAGTAAAAATGAAGAGGGAATACTTAAGATGGTACAAGAGTTGTTCTTATACCAAGATAAAGAAAAGGGAGAAGAAAACTTATTTGTATAATGACAAGATACCACTAACTATGGTTCTTAGTTCTATATATATATACACATACTGATCACATGTTTACACTGATTTAGGAGAAATAATAGGAAACATTGATTGAGAGAGAGAATGAGAAACACATAATGCATGAGTCCCATGTGTTCCTATCTTCATAGAGAAATTTTAGGATATGGTTGATTTCATAAAGGGTTTCTTTCACATGGATCACATGTTTCACACAAGTCACGTATTGTTATTGATATCTCTAACATAGACCTTCTTGCAAAGAGATTATCACTGTCACCACCTTGGTTTAGCAACCGGATGCTTGGCAAAACCAACTTCGATTCAACCTGTATTGTAGAGCTAGCAGAAAGTGAACTAAAAGCCTATTCTCCATTTGGTCCTCAACTATATTGCAAAAAGTGAACTAAAGAGCAAAATAGAAAGGCCTATATATATATATATATATATATATATATATATATATAAAGAGAGAGAGAGAGAGAGAGAGACTTGTGTCCTTCCAAAAGGATTTGAGGCCGAATCCTTCCCACTCAAATACCAACATCCGACATTCGAATACAAGATCCACTCTATTGAGGTTGATCTATATTATTTCAAGTATCTATAAACCAAAAATCAAGTGTTTTGAATACTTTTTACCCATGCAACAAGTAGGAAAAAAATGAACGGCCTAAATAGTCAGTTGATTAGTTTAACGATGTAGAACATTTGAAACCTAACAAAAATTGCTTTGTAGGGGTTTTTAAATGTTTAAATCATAATGAAATGTCCCGATTGAGAATTTATATGTCTAAAGACGTAGATCTAACCAACTTACTACTTTCGGCCGTTCATTTTGCACCGCTTGATGGATGGGCAAAAAGTATTCAAAACACTTGATTTTTAGTTTATAGATACTTGAAATAATATATATCAACTTTAACGAAGTGAATCTTATATTCGAATGTCGGAGGGTTGAATTTGAGTGGGAAGGATTCAGACTCAAATCTTTTTGAAAGCACACAAGTCTATATATATATATATATATATATATATATATATAAAGAGAAAGAGCGAGAGTGGCTTGTGTCCTTCCAAATCAAAAAGATTTGAGGCCGAGTCCTTCCCACTTAAATACCAACATTTGACATTTAAATACAAGATCCACTCCATTAAAGTTGATCTATATTATTTCAAGTATCTATAAACCAAAAATCAAGTGTTTTGAATACTTTTTGCCATGCATCAAGCAGGAAAAAAACGGACGGCCTAAACAGTGAGTTGGTTAGCTTAACGGTATAGAACATTTGAAACCTAACAAAAATTGGTTTGTATGGGTTTTTAAATGTTTAGATTATAATCAAATGGCCGGATCGAGAATTTGTATGTCTAAAGACATAAATCTAACCAACTCACTACTTTCGGCCGTCCATTTTGCGCCGCTTGATGGATGGGAAAAAAGTATTCAAAACACTTGATTTTTTATTTATAGATATTTGAAATAATATAGATCAACTTCAACGGAGTGGATCTTGTATTCGAATGTCGGAGGGTTGTATTTGAGTTGGAAGGATTCGGGCTTGAATTCTTTTGGAAGGACACAAGTCTCTGTGTGTGTGTGTGTGTGTGTGTGTAATCACTAAATTCGATCAGCTAGTAAAGTTCGGCAAGATCACCCACTTCCTTGGTTTTTATTACTTGAGCCAAACATCTCAGCTCACGCAGAACCAAATTTTGTCATCGTCGCTCTTCGTTCTCATCTTGACGTCACTTGTTGGTGGCAAGATCGTTCTCATTGTCGCTCATCATTCTCCTCGTGTTGTCACTGGAGTGGGATTCATTGCTCATCACGACAACCTCTCGACTTCCCTCCTAAGATCGAGAAGGAAGTTATGTAAATGAACCGATCCGATTCATTTTTTTTAAGTTGTTCTCAACTTAAATTAAGTTGGTTCAATTGCAACTTAAATTCACATAATCTCAACCATTCCTATATATCCGACAACCCACGTTGCTTGTCTCACCTTCTCATATAAAGCAGCCTTTCTCACCAGATCATTATATATAATGGCGATCCACTGAGAAAGCTAGCTTAGATGAGAAGATAATAAAGGAGCACATGAGCCGTAGGATTATTTTTTGGGTTATTAAGATTAGTTTTGGGATGATTAAGTTAGTTTTGGATTGATTAATTTAGTTTTTGAATTTTAGTTTTATTTCTTCCAAATCTAATTTTAACCACCCAGAAGCTAATCTGACGGTTCTAATACTCATTTCTTATCTTTTTACGTAAGCTAGCTTTCTCACCAGATCATTACTATATATATGTACATACAGATATAGAGATGACTTGTGTCATTCCGGAAGGATTCGAGGCCAAATCCTTCCCACTCAAATACAACCCTACGACATATGAATGTAAGATCCACTCCATTGAAGTTGATCTAAATTATTTCAAGTAACTAAACACCATAAATCATGTATTTTGAATACTTTTTCTCATCCATCTAGCAGGCGCAAATTGGACGGCGAAAATAATGAGTTGTTAGTTTAAAGGTGTAGAATATTTGAAATTTAACAAAAATTGGGGTGTGAGGTTTTTAAGTGCTTAGATCATGATGAAATTGTCAGATCGAGAATTTGTATGTCTAAAGATATTGACCTTAGTAATATGCTATTTTCGACCATCCATTTGGCGCCTACTTAATGACTGGGCAAAAAGTATTCAAAATATTTGATTTTTGTTATTTTGTTACTTGAAATAATGTAGATCAAGTTTAACAGAGTGGATCTTACATTCGAATGTCACGGGATTGTATTTGAATGGGAATGATTCAGCCTCGAATCCTTCTAGAATGACACAAGTCTCTCTCTGTCTGTGTGTGTGTGTGTGGGTGGGGTTACTGTACCTCAGCCGACAGCTGAGAGAGTTTCTCAGCCGGCGGTGACGTGACCAAATATATGCCACATATCGGTCGCAGAGTGTAGGCGCCAAAAAAATCAAAAAAATCCCGCATAAAGATTGTCAATCAAATTGACCAAAATACCCATTTTTACTTCTAAACTAGAAAAAACTCATCCACAACAAAATTTTACCTAAAATATTTGCAATTTACAAAAAAAATTCTATTGAATATATCTACAGTTATAAAATTCCTAATTCTACTACATCGAAATTATAATGAAAAAAATTGGATCAAAATAATTAGAAATAAACAGCAGTAGTAAAAAGTAAAAAACACGCGTGAAACATAAAAAAACTGTTATTTTTTATATAATTTTTTTATTATTTAATTTCGTATTTTTTTCAATTCATATAGGTTTAATAAAAGAAACTGAAATGAATAGAAAAATAAAATTTAATGTGGGGTAGCCGTATATTATTTTTTCTATTACAAATGTACAGTGTAAAAAAATAATGAAATATAATAGTTAATTATTTTGTAGATATTTTATAAATCAGATATTCTCGTAATTGTCACAATATTTGCAGATTAATTGGATAATATTTCATGCAATTTTAAATGAACTGCGACTATGGTCGGTCAAGGTACTAAAAAATTGCTTTATTCTCAATGTATATTATAGATTGGATCCATGTCGTAGTATACATACATTCAAAACTATAATAAAAAAATATATAACTTTCAATTTTATATCACGACTACGACCTTAGTCGCATTCCTTATTCGCATAGAAATAACAGACGAAACATGCTATCGTTCAGCACTACGACCACAGCCGCTGTCTTTTTTCGCGTGCCTTTTATAACAGAATTTTGATCGTTTTATAAAGTCTGCGATCATAATCGCAGTCATAGTATAACAAAACTTTCGATCACTGCGACCATGGTCGCAGACTTAATATAACATAACTTTCAATTTTATATCACGACTGTGACCCTAGTCGCATTCCTTATTCGCATAGAAATAACAAACGAAACATACTATCATTCAACACTGCGACCATAGTCGCTGTCTTTTTTTACATGCCATATGTAACAGAATTTTGATCGTTTTACAAAGTAGATTAGCCCTGCGATCGTGAGATCCGTCCACGTATATCACATCTTATAAAATACTATATTAATTACTCTGAATTAATTGAAGTAATTAATATTCTATCTATCGTGATACAGCAACAGTCTCGAAAAAAGAGATGCACTAATATTAATCTCGATTAAGGAAAGATGTTCACCATACGTAATCTAAATATATAGGAAAAATATTATATAAAAGTTAATTTGTAGTTCACATAATAAACCTCTGGGGAAAAAAGGAACTCTTCGGATTCTCCTGCCATAACTGCTTCAATTAAATATTTAATTTCTTTTTATCACTTCATCGAATACTCAATCGTCACCTATAACAATTATTATTACTATTCATGTTGTTTCACATTATTGACCTTTTTATAGTGCTTGTAACTAATATATTATCTCATATCTAAAAACGATATTTGTGCTCTTCGTTTGCAATTTGATTTCAAAACTTTCAGAAAATAATTCATTCTTGAATCATGTCTTCCTCATTTTCTTCCTTTGAATACTCAGATTTCAACTTCAATCATTCTCCCACCGGTCCTCTTTCTTAAGAGTGTTCTAGTAAATCTGATAACAATTTGGACTTTACTCCTTTTGACTATCTCACTACATCAAATAATATTTTATCTGATCCTTCTCGTCATAGGATGATGAAGTTTTTATGGGGCTTAGTGAGGAGGAACTTATTCCTCTGCCACTTTACAGAGACATGCTTGATGAAAGCATGTCCTCTGATGTTGGAGGCTCGCTTTCTTTGAGCATATGTTTTACAAGTTCTTCTCGACACGGATCAGAAGAAGAGCTTGATACAGACGATCCATTTTGAGAGTTTGTCGATGAACTAAAGCACTCTCAAAAAGAGGAAGAAACTGAAGAATATTGCGAGCCGGACGATGAGGGAGAAGATGAGAAGATAAGTGATGAACAGGAAGACGAGGAGAATGAAGACGACGAATCTGCTTATGATGGTGATGACGATGAGGATTAAGATTTCCTGATCTTCTGATATTCAAAGTTATTTTGTCTTCTTTTAAGAGCTTTTAATACTCTTTTTTTGTAAAGTCTCTTTCTGACCATATTATGTTATAAATAAAATTTACTTTTATCTGTAAATAATCTTTCATATTTTTAAAATACATATAAAGTATGTCGTATAGTTATTATTTCTGCATCTTATCTGCGATAATGGTCGCAGTACTCAGATAATAATTACATATGAAAATGCGACCATGATCGCTATCCTGTCATAAATAGTTTGATCGTTTTGCATTCAATAAAGTTAAAAACAGCGACCATGATCGCACTCCAAAATTAAACTATATAAACAGATGATACTGCGAACATGATCGTAATCCTCTCAAATTAGTATATTTCACTGTATATCACAAATTAGAAAATTGCGACTGCTGTCCATAAGTACTGCAACCATAGTCGCAGTCCTTGTTCGCATACAATATGTAAAAAAAATTCATAGTTTATAGGCGGCTGAGACAACAATCACAATGATGAATAAATATAAAAAATCATATGTAAACTGCGACTATAGTATTAGTCCTTAGTCACCGTTATTACATTTAACCTAGCAAAAAAAATCATCCACAAAATGCTGTCGTAAGCACTGCGACCATAGTCGCAGTCCTTGATCGCATGCAATATGTAAAAAAAAATTAATAGTTTATAGGCGGCTGAGATAACAGTCACAGTGAAGAACAAATATATAAAATAATACGTAAACTGCGACTATAGTATCAGTTCTTAGTCACCGTTATTACATTTAACGTAGTAAAGAAATCATCCACGAACTGCTGTCGTTAAGCACTGCGATCATAGTCGCAGTTCTTGATCGCATGCAATATGTAAAAATAATAATAATAATTTATACATTACATGCAAACAAGTAAACTACGACTATGTTCGAAATCAGTAAAATTCTTACAGATCCTATCATAAAAATCTACAAATTAAATAATTATCAATTGCGACAAAAGGCGCTTTTAAAACTATTGAGAAATTATTTTATTGACCACTACGAGCTTAGGCGCATTCCTAAATATATAATATCTGTAACACCCCAAATTTTTAAACGCCGATTTAAAAATATAAATCTCGAATTATTATGTTAATTGAGTGTGTAATGAATTTTAATTTAATTTTGGGAATGTCAAGTGGTATATATGAATATACATATACCATGATTATTATGTAACTAGTATTTCAATGTGATGATATACTAGTATTATACTTGAAATACATGTAATTACCAAGAAAATACATTCATGACAATTTTATATATATATTTTTTTGTTAGTGGAGGGAGTAGGTTTGCATGAGAGGGGAGATCAAGGGCCGAGATCTTCTTGATTTGGGGAAAGTGGACACTTGGATGAAAGGGGTGGCAAACTTGTAATATTTTAGGGTTTGACTCTTGAATGAGCCAAGAGAATTTTTCATCTCTTCATCTTCATCTTGAGAGGATTCCTCCATGGAGAAGAAACCCTAGAAACTCAAATGAAAATCCCTCTTTATTCCTCATCTCTATTTCTTTCCCTTTCTTTTCCTCTCTTCTCTTTCCCCCCCTCTCCCCCCTTGGGCACGGATCCGCGCGCGCAGGCCAAGGGACGGCCGGCGGCGGCGGCCGGCGGCGGCGGCCGGCGTGCGAGGCCGGGAGGGCGGCCGTCGTGGAGGAGGTGCAAAAGCCTAATTTTTGTTGCTTTATACACCCTCTTTCCCCATGGTAAGTAGATCAAAACCCTAATTTGTATCTCTCTTTGAGTTCTTCTAATCCTTCCCCTCTCTTTTCATGATGATGGCCGACCATGGTACCGACAGCGAGGGGAGGCACGACCATGTCAAAGAAAAGAAAATCTAGGTGAGGGAGATTTCATCTAGATCTAAACCTATTTCATTTTCTCAATTTTCAGAGAAATCCTCATGATATATAGTGATTAATTTCTATCATTTAAAGTAGCAATTAATCTACTTTTCCCCTATATTTTCTTGTAAAAATTTCTGGGCAAATCATCATCTTGAGCAAAGTAGAAAATCTTTCTAATATGTGCAGAAATCTGTTAAACAGAATACTCTGTAAATTCGGGCTCAGTTCATCAGTATGTTAGAATTATATTATATCATATTATATACCTTTGGAAAGACAATCAAGTCTACTTTCCAACGGTTCATACCATGTCCTAATCGGATATCTGTACCTCAAGTTACGACTAAAATATTACATGTTGGTCGAAACTGTCCTGCTGCAGAACTCACTCACAGCTGAAGAGTTTCTGTATATCGATAACAGTTTAGTTAGATAAAATTGATCATGTAATATATCAATGGAAAGATAATGGAGTCTAGTTTCTAACAAATCTTTCTTTATTCTATTTCAATATGTAGAATGAGAGTTATTATAAAAACACCATTGGTTATCCAGAAAGACTGAACCATTAAAATATATTTAAGCAATGAGTTCATGACTAATGACCATTGCTAAATCAAACTAATTATGGTATGTGATATATTGCCTAAGAGATATATATGGAGCCATAAGACTCCACTTTTCAGTGGTTTATGTCGCATTCCGTTTGGATGTATGTGATAGAGGCTTTGTCGAAACACTACGAGTAAATTGAGGGACATTTGCCAGTAAAAGAATGATTCTTGTTGATATAAAAAGGCCCACAAACTCTTAATGTGTAGGAATTGAACTTCAAGTTCATTAATTTACAAAATTAAATTATGCCCCTTTATGTCTAAAAGAGATATTGAGAACACGGAAGTTTCTCAATTAAATCTAAGCCCTCCTTCTTTTAAAATTTTGTATACAAAGAAGATGAGATTGTATTCCATATGTTTACACCTTTAATGCCTTGGTTGATACTCTAAGAAAGTCTAAGAGGTAGAAGAGCTGATAAAATCTCATGATCTTATAACAAAAGATTTAATTAAGGTATATCCAAAAGTTTGCAATTAGCAAAATATGAGTCATGGAAGCTTCAAAGGATATCTTGACCCTGCAAGGAAGATGTAGTACGTTGGAACTCTCCCAACGCTCATTTTGGACTATTCATTGTTAATTAAACAATCTCCTCTAACTTTCTTTCCAAGCTACCAAATTGCTAAGGGATCTCTATTAAGTAACAAGAGCAACCACGAATACTATAAGAGTATGATTTAATACACAACTCAAGTGTAGTCTAATTCCTTATGTACTCGCTTTGACACCTATTTGATAAGGTAATTATTTGGGTATGCCATATTATTCTGTATAGTTACATCATTCTCTAATTCTTTTGATCATCTACACTTGAACTCCTTCTAGGCGTGTGGATTATATTGCAGTAGTGTTGTATGTATCATATATACTAGGAAGCGAAATACTCATGTGACTCCTATACATCACTATTTTTTCTCCTAAATCGAGATTTTATACTTAAAGTCACAAACAGTGCGCCTTAAAATGTGAGTATGATATGTGAAGCTTGAAAAGTGAAAACCTGATTGTAGAAAAAATTTTATAGTGAAATGATTTAATGGCTATTCAATGAGTGAGAAGGGCTCGAATTGTACATAGAGTAGTTGAGAAATTTGTTAAAAGACTATTAGATCAGGTTATGTGCGAGTAACCCATGCTTATTATCCTAAAGGATCTTTGCACATAATTACTAATTCTGGTAAGTTGCGGCTATGTCTCTTCTAAATTGTTGTCATTTAGTCTTATCACAAATAATTGCACTACAAGTTGATGAAGCCTTTCTAATATTGTCCACCTTGTTTCCTCATACTGCATTAAACTGAATTATCCGTGTCACAAAGCAAGGATATGATTTTTCACAAGTAGGAGGGAAAAATTTTATGATGGTTCCTTTATATGAATAATCAAGTTAGCCCGATGAACGATTGAAGGCCGTAGATACAAATTTGGATTTAGAAGTCAATTATTCAATTATGATTATGAATACAACCATTAGGAATTAAGGAAGATAAGGCGAGACTACATCCGATAGCAAGAGTTAACCTTGTATATGCCAACTTAATTAAGTACCCTCGTATTCTAACTGTGGACATCTAAGTCCTTCTCAATTTTGCATGTAAAAAGGGGTCAGTTAGTTAGTGCAAGAATAAGAAGTAGATATGATGACACAATCAGTGAAAACTATACTAGTGCACAAGTAAAAAGTTAAACTTCCAAAGGTACTAACTGAATGTGTCTATGGTCAAATGAATAAGCCTGAAGCTCTTAATGTAACCAAGTCATGTGGAACTAGAATGCCTAATGAGATAGTATATGAATGATTGCCTCAAATAACAACCAATGCATCATTACTCGAACCCAATATGTGGGTTGGTGACGATAACACTTAATCACCTGAAAGGAGAACGGAAGAGCCAATAAACTCTTGATAAACTCGAAAATTGATATAAAATTTGATGATCATTTACACTTGCATACTGAACTTAAATCATTAAGTATTATACCTTGTGAATGCGCGTAAAAATGTTGATAAAAGGAATGTGAATGTTGTTAGAGTATAACTATTGAGCAATCATCTATAGTGAACAATTAGAGCAAATCAAAAACCTGATTGGTGGGCTAATCAACTCTATCAGTTAAACGATAAGATGTATGAAGGGTGGAGTATAGCTAAATGCAAAACTTACTCGTACAAATTAGGAATTTATGTATTAAAAGTGTAATCAATGGTTAGACAAAATACTGAACGATTGATATTGATAATATTTGGTGTGTAAATTGATTGTTACATATGAATGATACTGAAGTATAAATGTGATTAGGTGTAACATGAGGTATACAGTTATACATGATCATACACATATGCAGTGAACCACATGAAGTTCTTCAGTAATAGAACTGATGAGCTGCAAAGCAAACCATAGTGTTTATTTGATATTCATATTGTTACTACACTGATTGTTAGCTGCATGTAAATATAAGCATGTCTTTCGCTTTCTTACTCATTGGAGGAAGGGGCCGGGCGGGAGCCGGTAGGAAAAGCAAGACGGCGTTATTGCATTATATACGTTCATATATCCGGAGGAAGGGACCTGTATTGCACGGGCGGAGTGCGAAGACGGTGCTATATACAGATATCCGGAGGAAGGGACCCGTATTGCACGGGCGGAGTGCGAAGACGGTGCTATATACAGATATCCGGAGGAAGGGACCCGTATTGCACGGGCGGAGTGCGAAGACGGTGTTATGATATACATATATTTACATCTTTACAAATGATTGAGAATGAATGACTATGTGTGATACATAGGTGTGTGTGTGTGACACTAGGGGTATGTTGGATCGTATATGATAATAAAAACATCAGAATACAAATTTAGCTGATTGAAATGAAACACTGTAAATTGTGTGTAAGTGTACAGGTTAATCCATGCATTACTTGGAGTGTGATGCGATATTGTATTATGAGAAGTATGATATGATTAAATGTTATACAAGTATGTTTTGTGATACATGTGTTATCTGAACGCACTATATATAAGATGGTGGGTGTGTGATTGGCGCGTCCATGCTTGATATCTGATATACGTATGTGACACATACTATGGATGCATAAGAAGAATTTGATAATAAACTAAAATTACCGAGTTATTATTTTACAGAGCTTATAGACCTTGTACCGTGTGATATAGAGTACAGAGAAATGTCATAAGAAATCAAGGACCAAAAGAGTCGGACCGTTCCCGAAGATTTTGGAGCCCAATTATTTCATCATATGTTATTGATTCTCTGTTTCTCTTATTCATCCAGATTTACTCATTTACTCGAAAAATCATGCTTATTATTGATTATATTTATCATCCTCTGTTTTTCTTCCTTATCTCCTCACTGAGCTGTTGAGCTCACTCCCCCACAGATTATTATATTTTCAGGTCATGGTGAGGCGAAGACTCAATGTAAGCTTTCAAGCGCCTTGTTGGAAATCCGATTACATAGAGAAGTTTTAGAGTTATAATTTGTGAGATTGTAATTTAGTTCTTGTTGTATATGCTCATTATTCTAGTTGACGTGTACTTATAGCAAGTGTTAGTATTGAATAGAGGAATAGTCTAAATCCATGTATTGTATGGAGATATGAGTTTGGTTATAATTATGATGAGTTGGAGTTTAAAGATGGTTTGGCATTATTATGTGGATGCCGAGAGGGTTGCTCTCGAGCACTTAATTATTGAGTTTTCATATAAAGAGGCCGTGTGAGCCGAATTGTATTTATGATTGTGTAGGCGATTGTTGAGTTGATTTATATGCTTAGATTAAGGATAAGTAGGCTGGTGTTGACCGAAATTTTTGTGATATGACATGTATATGTGGACATTCAGTAATTACAAAGGAGGTGCTGCTAAAATTTTCAGGAATATTAAAAATGAGTATGATAATCTGTTGATCAATAGAGTTGTTCACGTAAATTGAGATTTTAGGAGCTGGGACCGTTACAATATCTGTTAAAAAAATTTTAAAACTATTGATAAATTATTTTATTGACCACTACGAGCTTAGGCGCATTCCTAAATATATAATATCTGTGTAAAAAAAATTTAATAAACAAGCATTCAAATTTGTTTCGTCATTTGATGAAATTGCACTTGAAGAGACATGATTCATATCAAGTTAGTCACAGTTTGATCGCAGTTATAAAAAATAATTGTGGCAATATTAACTAACGTCAGCAATATAAAAAAATAGTAAACTATACAAATCCACTATCTTTTACTGCAGGGGCATTTAGTAATTTTAACTGTTTCAATAGGCGGGTCGTTCTTTCTAGTGTTGCTGATAATGTGCCATGTCACCGCAGGCTGAGAGAGACTCTCAGCTGTCGGCTGATATACATATTTTTACATGTGTGTGTGTGTATATATAGGAATATGTATCTCTGCAGTCATCTAAGAGAACGCTCTTAGATGGTGGCTTAAAACTCTAACTTTCCAAAAAAAATTATAATCTAATGGCACAATATGAAATTCACTTTTTAAGATATGTACTTACAAAAAATCACGTGTTTTGGAGTTCGTTTGATCATATTTTAGATGGTTTCATTTGTTGTATTATTGAAAAACTATTAAACCACTTGATACATGATCAAACGGATTTCAAAACACGTGATTTTTTATAAGTACATATTTTAGGACGTGAATATCAAATTGTGCAATCAAATCATGAATATTTTTTAGAAAGTTGGAGATTTAAGCCGTCATCTAACAGAGTTTTCTTAGACGACAGCTGAGGCACATATTCCTCTATGTACCTCAGCTGTCATCTAAGAGAACTCACTTTGATGGTGCTTAAAACTCTAGCTTTCAAAAAAAAATTCATGATCCAATCGCACAATATAATATTATGTCCTAAATTGTGTACTTATAAAAAAATCATGTTTTGTAGTTCGTTTGATCATGTTTTAAATGGTTGCATTTGTTGTAGTGTTGAAAAATCATTAAATTTGCTACCATTTGAAACACGATCAAATAAACTTTAAACATGTGATTTTTTATAAGTATATATCTTAGAACATAAATGTCATATTGTATGCTCGGATCACGATTTATTTTGGAAAAGTTAGAGTTTTAAGTCGCCATCTAAGAGAGTTCTCTTATATGACAGCTGAGGTACATTTTCCTCTCTCTACATAAATAAATAAATATATATATATAAAGAGACTCTATATATATATCTGTGTGTGTATATACAGGGGTTTCTGTACCTCAAACGCCAGTTGAGAGAGTTTCTCAGCGGCAGGACGTGGCAACATAATAGCCACACATTTATCAAAAATTTTGGTGGACAAAAATCAAAAAATTCCGCTCGAATAAGCCATCAATCACTTCAACAATTGCTTTGACTGAAATACCTTCCTTTACAATTTTTTACTGTTTGTAAAACGTTCCTTCTAAAAAAATTACAGATCTGAATTTTTTAGTTCATCAATTCGAAAACATTTAGTGTTTTTGATTCCTAAACTTTCCAAACAACTGGTTCAAATTTTTTTTTAAAACAAAGATTAGATCAAGATGGCGCTTAAAAAATCATCCACTGAAAAAAGTAAAGGGAAAACCTAGAGAACCTAATTTTTTTTGGGTTCTGAAGCCCTTCATATTTTAATTTTTTCAGTTGTGATTTATTTTTTATTTTTAAAAAATTCTTATTTTAATTTAACTTCGATTCGAAAGTGACCCTTGCACTGATCTTTTTAATTCAGTTTTGAATTTTATTCCAAAGAAGAAAATTTTTCTGGCAAATTTTTAATTTTTTCGAGAATTTTGGTTTTTAAAAATATTTTTTTAATTTTTGATTTTAAAAGTTTTCGACCATAGTCGCGATTAAAAGTAAAAAAAAGTCACCTTTTTGTTTTAAAGAAGTAACAATCAAAGTTAAATATATTTATGCGATTTGAAATAATATTTTTTAATTTTTATCTCGAAACTCTGATCAAAGTCATAGTTTAAGAGGAAAAGAAAATAGAAATTAACGATCTTATTAGAGAATTTTTTTGAAATTTAAAATTTTTTTTAAGACTGCGACCAAGGTCACCAAGGTCATAGTATTTTTTTCATTCCACTTGGTCGATTTGGGTCACAGTTTTTTATATTAACTTAATATGTTACTGCGACCTAGGTCGTAGTCTGTGAATAAAATATTTTTTTAAAAAATTATTAACATCCGTTTTGTTTTTAAGATTACTTTTTTTAAAACATTACGACTAATGTCGCAGTGCTATCGTCCTTTTTCTCTTCTTTGGGCCTGCGGCGCGGTCTGTTCTACTAAGTTATCTTAATCGGATACTACAACCCTGGTCGCATTATGATGAGATAAGGGTCACAGTGCTCTGAAGCATTGACCAAGGTCCTCATTAGTTAATTAATATGATTAATTAGAAAAATGCGACCTCTGTTGTTGTTTTTTAACAGTGCGTCCTTGGCCGCAGAGTAATATATTTTATTATCTAATGTTGCGACCAACGTCACAACCATTTTTTTTTCAAATTTATTTAAAAGAACTGTGACCGTGTTTCTTTTTTTAAATTTTGTACTTATATTGTTAATGTTTCTGCATCTATGGGTAAGTAAAAAACTGAAGATTCGTCGCATGAGATCGAGCCTAATTCCTATGTGCGAATTCATCAGAAAATACAAAAAGTACAGTCAGGCAGATTATGTGAATGCAATGAAAGAGATCCCGTTTGGTGCAATTTTTATAGCCTTCTACAACGAGGAGTTTGGTGCTGACAAAGGCATAAAATCAAACATAAGTATACTGAAAATTGTAGACCAGTGTAATAGTGAGTCAAAGACTTTTCTTATTGGGGGCAAACTAATTGAGTTAACAGTAGAGGTATTGCCCTAACGTTAGTCTACTATCAATAAGGCAAATTTTATTATGAATAAGACATGTACACTGAAGGATAGGGGTGATAAAATACTATTTCCCAAATATTAAGAAGATCACGAAAGTATACATTGAAGAAGCTTTGGATAATCTTCTAGTGAAGAAAAAAATGATTGAATTAGATATGACAAAGGATGAACAGCTTGAGCAGTAAGTGACTTTAAATGAAAATATAAGAGACAGACAAAGTTTTGCAGCTCAAGACTTCACAACACTAATCATCCTGTATATGTCGGCCACTCTATTCATTTCTGGTAGTAAATGCATGGAGTTGTGGTATATAGTGGAGCAAATTGCTAATATTCAGCTGATGAAGACCACATGCTAGGCTAAAACTGTTTGGCAATTCCTAATTGAGTCAATGGACCTTCACGCACATCACATTTGAGCTGCAAGGATGCTCCGTGCAAATTATTGTAAGTATGAATTATATAATTGGTAAAAATTGTTGAAAGTTACTTATATATTGACACTGTTCATATAAACTAATATATTAATACATGTTGCAGTATTGGTTATGTGAAAGGGCTGATATTTTTGAGCCAAGGGAGGGTTTGGAGGACAAAATCCCACGGACAGTAAGACAGGACCTCCAAAATATTAGCAGGGCCCTGATTGAAATTGATCTTAATGATGTTGAAGAAGATAATGTTAGTTTTTAATAGTCAGCGACCATAGTCTCTTCAATAGTTTTTTATATATTTATTTTTAATTTTTATGTCAGTGGTCAAAGTCGCAGTTCCTCTGCTAAAATTTCAGTGGATTGCGACCAAAGTCGCAGTCCCTTCATTACGTTATAAGTGAACTGCGACAAAGGTCACAGTTCTTTTATTTTCTTGATTTTGATTGCGTTTGAGATCGCAGTACCTAAGACGGGACGAATTTAGTATGAAATTTGTACTGCGACTATAGTTGCAGTACTGATATATTATCTTATAGTTAAAAGTTATGACTGCGACCATGGTCGCAGTTTGTTTGATTTGACTTCTATTACAAGTTTTATTTTGCTGCGATATAAGTCGGAAAACTAACGGGTTAATTTTATATTGATATTTGGTTAACATAATTTTCAAATTTTTAATCAAATAGCCAACATTTCGAATGCTGAAAAAATTATAATTGCCTTCCTGCTGAAGATGATGATGATGAAGAAGAAGATGAAGAAGAAAAGGAAGAGATAAATATTGAAGCTAACATCCTGGCGGAAACAGAATAAGAACCTGTCAAAATAGTTGAGGGGATAACGAGGGAACAAGAACCAACTGTTGCAGGTTATTTGCCAGCACCACAGGATGAACAAGCTGATGAACTAGAAATTTTGAGGAATGAAAATACATACTTGAGGGCATATGTTATTGAGTTATAAAGAAAAATTAAAAAAAATAGAAGATGAAAAAGCTCAGAAGGCTGAATTAAAGAAAAAGAGAAGAGTGAGAAGAGAAAAAAGAAAATTAAGAAAGCAGCAGTATAAAAAAAGGTGAAGGAAAAAGAAGAAGAAGAGTTGCTGAGAGCAGCCACTGTTGCGAAGGAGGTGGAGGAGAAGAGGAAGGAGGTGAGAAGAAGAGGAAGAATGAGGAGGAGCAGGAGAAGGAGAATATGATAAAGGAAGAGGAGGAGAAGAGGAGGCAGTTGCAGGAGGAGGAGGAGAAGGAGAGGAGAAGGAGAAGAAGAGGAAGGAAGAAGAGGAGAGAAGGAGGAAGGAGGAAGAAGAGAAAGAGAACAAGAGAAAGAAAGAAGTAGAGGAGAAGAGGAAAATGAGGAGGAGGAGAAGTAAAAAAGGATGGGGAGCAAATGGAGAAGCAGAGAAGCGAAGAAGAAAAAGGAAGAGGATGATATCAATCGGTCTAAATTCGAAATTAGTATTATTGGGGAACATTTTTCAACTTTTACTTTAAATTTAACTCAACGGATTCTTGATATCCAAAAAGACAAAGTTTCTGAGAAAAAAATCAAGAATATACTCCGGTTCACAAGAAAGCATTAAAAGAAAAAGTTGTGGATTACTCTAAAGGATCAATAGAAAGGGGAGTCAAAGAACGCAAGCGCACTGAGAGAGATCACAATGACTCCGATTTCATTTATCCAAAACAAAAAAAGAAAACTATTGAAGAGACTCATTTACAGCCTGCGGCTCAGATTTCTGTCCCTGATTTCGGCAAGGCAGAGAAAGGCGACACTCAGCCAAAAACAGGGAATTGCGTGAATGCACTACCTACAGAATTCTGCAGCCACAAAAACAATTTCTCATCAAAAAATTTTGGGATAAAGCCACCTCTGAGTAATTTTTTTCATTTTATTTCAATTTACACTACATATAAGTTATTTATATTATCACAATTTCAATATTAACTTTTTTTTGTAGTGCTATTGCATATCAGGATTCTGATAACGGAATAATAGTTGTCAAAAATGACATAGAGGACCTGATGTCAGTAGAGATTTGATGCTAATATCATTCATTTTTATATGAAGCATCTAGAAAAAAAAAGTGAATTAAAAAGTATATTCTTTTGAAGCGAAGCTTGGGTAAACATCTATTTTTTCTTTATATTTAATTCAAACATCACTTATTTATATAATGTAGTACTTTATAATTTAATGGTTAAAATTTTCTAGTCGCATTTATTATTGATAAGGCCTAATGAGTTGACTGAGACCTGGGTCACAGTGAATCTTTAAAGAAGTATATTTTTAGTGCTACTAGTTTGTTTTATTCAGTTAAAAGAATTGACTGCGACCAAGTCGCTATCATTATTCCTGAATATTTTGGCTATGACCCAAATTGCATTCATCATTAGTCAGCCTCAATTGTTAGGATTAATTAGCAACTGCGATCTAAGTCATAGTCAACATTAGTAAGCATCATTTTCAGGCTTAATAGGCGACTGCGACCCAGTTCGCGGCCCAAATAATATTGTAAGAAAAGAGGATTGCGATCTTGGTCTCAGTTTTGATTTTCATATAATGTTTGATATTTTTATTGCATTTTATTACTAAATCTTTAAATGTTTGATTTGTTTTGGTTTTGACAGCACAGTGTTGTATCTAAAAATAGAGATCTGAAAGATTTTTTCATCAAGAAATTGTTGAGAAACTGGACAAGAGATGTTCATTACATGTTCTTCCCAATCAATCACAAGCACAGTGTCAAGGAAGCTAAATTTTACTGGACCTTGTTGGTATTGGATTGCCATACACAAGAGTGAATTTTTTATAACTTTTTAGCTCTGGTGGATAAATCAAGTAATATATTAAGACTGTATCAAATAGATGCCAGAACAATAGTGAATTAAATTTAATCTTGCAATTACTGATTATTTGCATTTAATTGCATTAATATTGAATTTTTTTCTATTGACAAAGCAGAAAGAAAGATTGTTACAGATTTTTGAAATTGATTTCAATAAAAGATTGAAAAAAACTATATAAATTATGCAAGATGTTCCCAACAGTCAAACAGGTATATATTTCTTATGACGTTTACATAGGATTTTTTCTTACTGATTTACCGTAAAAATTTAATCTCATATATTTTTTTCTTGTACAATTTTAGTGTTGATTGTGTTGTATATGCATGCAAGTATATTGAAATTATAGAATTTGATACTCATCAATAGTTGATACTGTTACAGCGGCCGATGTACAGAGACTTGGTGATAATGCATCAACCAAATTGGTCTTAATGCTTCTGCTAATCTTTGATCGATGTGTCTGCTGAGAGTAAAAATGATGGACCTTATTTGAGCTTGATAAATTATGTGAATGAGAATCAACAAACTTGGTGACAACCCAAAATCTTCAGTGTAGTGATAAACGAAAAAGTACATGCATCTCAGCAGGACACTCAGTGTCGATTCAACGGTTGAAAGTAAGCCCATCTTGTCTTTTGTTAGACAACTTCTTCACATCCTCCTTATTGCAACAAAATTTTCTACAAATAACTTCATGAGGAGGCCTACATGACTAATCTATTCCTTTTCTTCTCATGCAAAAACCTCTGTTTGTTGCATAAGTATTGTAGAAGTTGTATACTTTATTGTCTGTGAAAAATTATTGTCCTAAAAGAATAACTAAGCTTCTAGATATTTCTCCATGTAAATTCTAATCCTACCTAAATAATTATTGAACTAAATAAAAAGAAATAATTAAAAATCACACGTCTGAACTATAATAAATAAAACTGCGACTAAGGTCGCGATTGTAAAGATAGTTGTGACTATTGAAAAAAAGACTGCGACCGTAGTCGCAGCTTTCAGGATGTCCAGATTTTTTGCAAAAAAAGATGATATTTTATAATATTACGACCTCTGTCGAACTCCTTAATATATTAAAAGACTGCACAAAAGGTCACACATGTAAGGTAATTACAGATTGCAGGTAAGGTCGCAGTTAAATAGATACTGAAATATAATTTATTAAAAACAAAGACCATAATCGCATATTTTAGGATGTCTATAATAACTGAAAAAATTATTTTAATATATATTATGACCTTAGTCACAGTACTTACAAATTAGTGACCATGAGAAAAAATAGGTGATTTTAAAATTAAATAACTGTGACTGAGGTCGCAATTAACAAAACTGTGAAATTGTTAACTGAAAAAAGATGATTTTGGTAAAAGTGATTCTTATTCTATAAAACGTAAACTAGGTCGTAGTTCTATCTACGTTACCTAAGATTTTTTACATATAAGAAATTGTGGGAAAAGATTAAAAAAAGGGATAAATGAAAACCTCTTGATCAGTATCCAAAGATCTCAACCCTGCAAGATTTTTAATATTCTGTGAGGAAGTTGAACACGATGATATATGGTTCATATTTAGATTGGGAGAAAGAGATCGGGACGACAGCGACCTGAATTGGCAGGAGATGTGTTCTGGTCAGTGGTCGACATTAAATAAAAAAGAAGATCCCAATGAAGATCTTGGAGATCTACGTCTGCAAAGTAAAAAAAAGTATCTGATCTGGATTCCGGTTTTTTTAAAAAAAACTTTATGAGCGAAAACTCAAATCAAGGTCTAACAGCGCGCGGAACAAGAAAAAGGAGGGAAAATAATAATAAACAATACCAGAACCACTACCTTTTTCGCAAGAGATTTAGTAATTTCACTTGTTCCAATAGGCGGGATGCAACTTATTGGTGTGACTAATATTGTGCCATGTCACCGCCGGCTGAGAGGGACTCTCAGCTGTCGGCTGAGGTACGTATTTCTAATATATATATATATATATATATATATATATATATATATATATATATATATATTGGTAATAGAGAGATGTACATTATATGTACATTAAAACTAAATAATTAATAGTTAGTTTCTAATACTATGTTGATCCTGAAGATGATATGGTAAGTTATTTCTACTATTATAACCCAAAGGGTTGGGAGGCTTTAGTGGACATAGGAATGTGTAGCCGACTGGCAAATGATAGGAAAAGTAAAATGGAAAAAGAAAAAAAAGCTGGAAATCTTTTTTACCCCTTCAGAAAAAAGGTCAGAGCCCCTTCTTACATAAAATTATTTGAAGTACATGCATATGGATTAGATGATTTCTCACGTTTCAACCCATCAATATAGCACATCTATCCTCAAAATACTGAATATCTATATCTAAATTTTAGTTCTCTAATGCATTAGAATGCAAAAATACTATACATAGTGGCAAATTTTTACTATTTTACTGCAAACTGTAGGGCCTTTTGGAGGAACCCACATGCCAATCACTAAGATTAGAGTTTCAACACTGAGTTAATCACTAACAAATATAGCACGAAAACAATATAAATAGAGAAAGCGTTAACGAACAATTTAACGAGGTTCAACAACTTGCCTGCGTCCTCGGAGCAGAAGGCAGAAGATCTTATTCAATCAACAGGTTACAAGGGTTACAAATTAATCCGAAAATCCAACTGATCAAGTTGATCCAAATAGAGTAACTATTTAATTTGCCGTAGAATTCTCTCAAATAAACTAATCCTAGAACTCTCAATACAAATTATCTCTCACAAGGTTATAAATAAAAGTACAACACCCTTCAAAATATAGCCAGAGAATTCTTGAAGAAAACAAACCTAAAACTCTGAAATCATATCAGAATCAAACCAATCAATAAAATACCAGAATACCACGGCAGTCGACAGTTCCAAGAGGCATGTCGACAAACTGAGATGATCAAACTCTTTGTTGGTCCTCCTTTTGACAGATTGAGCTTTGTATGTCGACTAGAGTAAAAACGCCTATCGACAGCTGAATATCAGCTGTCGACAGACTGACAAACTTTAATATTTTGTTGGCGTATCTATGTATCCACTACCGACCGCCTTCACACGCTTGTCGACAGTTGTCTGCTCTTTTTTCTTTCCAGTATGCTCCTTTTGCACTTCGAACTCCAAATCTTTATGGACTATCCAATTGAGTTTGAAAACTTTAATTTTCATATTCTCCCTTACAGTTCTCCATCTCGGTGAAGATTTCTCAAATCTGAGCCGAACACCATGAATAACTAATTTCAGCTCAGCAAACGGGCTGCACCATTATGGCTGCCTATATACCCCCTGCCCAAGGATCAAATCACATGTAGTTCATCAAATGAGCTTTATCAAACTCAAGCAATTGAAGCCAAATTTGCACCAACGAACTCAACTGGCTGAGTCATATAAATCTCTTTATCATGATCGTCATGGAGAACAATAGTCTTCAACTAGAGCAGATCTAGCTCATCAACTTGAGATTCATGCTTCTTTACCTACTTTTATGGATTCATCTTGGTTCTTATAGCTGCAAACAACTTAACTTTTTCTTCAACATGTTTAGCATCCACACTGGCTACACAATCTTCACCTGGTGTCACATCCAATGAAATCTCAACTGATACTGAATCAACTGAAAATGGTGGAGTTGTATCAACCTTCACGCGCTGTGATACATCTTTGGTCTTCATCATCTCTACCTACTGAGAGACAATAGAATTCAACAATAAAGCCTCATCAAATGTGACATACCTGCTCAACACAATCTTCTTGTTTCTGAGTCTCATAACTTGTATGTTGGCCCAAAGGCCTTCCACCCTAGTTTTGATGATGATTAACTCATGTAGTTATGTTTACTAATAATTTTGTGTTGTTTAAGTTTCAGATCATTAACCAAGATATTAGTTGGTGATTAGCTTCAACAAGGAGTTTAGAAGCTTTTCATGGTGATTCCTGTGCCAAAGCTTAAAGATTATACATTTGCACTCGGTGGATCATGTTTGGGACCAAGCCGTCTTGAAGATGGAAGATTATCAAGAAGACTTAGGTATCCTAGTTTAGTTTAGTGTGTTTTTGATCCATTTGTAAAGCTTAGTATAGTTGATATGCTCAAGTGCACAAACACACACGTTTTCATGTTTTGGAATTGGTTTTCTTGAATAGTAGATCAAAACAAGTTTAATTTATATATGTATAGTTGTTTCTATACATACATGCTTACATGACTAACACAAACTTATTTTGACTATCCTATTCATGTTTTGGAAAAATCAAGTTTGATAAAAATACAAGTGTTGGTTTTGATAAAATTTGCAAGACTCAAAAAAGAATTGATATGATTGATATATGTCTTGAAATTTTTATCACTTGTTTGTGTTTCAATATAAAATGATAAAACAAGTTTTGTGAATTTTTAGAAGACTTAAAAGATTTTTCAAAATATTTTTAAACTGGTTTTCTGACCCAGATTTCTGTTCCAGGCTTCAACCAGTCGACTAGTCAACTGACTTAGTCGACTTGGGATGAAGTCGGTCGACCGGGCCGGTCGACCGACGTGCACAGATCTGTGCACGTTTGGCAGACTTTGGACGGTCGACCGTCAGGGTCGACCGGGTCTGAGAGCAGAGCTCTCTGTTTGTTTGGGTCGACCGTGCCGGTCGACCGTGTTTGCCCAACAGTCACATTTCTGACCGTTGGCGGTCGACCGGGCCAGTCGACCGTAGCCTGTCAGGCTGCCAGCTCAGCCTAACGGCTAGTTTTCTGATGGGCCTATAAAAACCCCAATTCTTTGGGATTTTGGCCAAGGTTTTTACAAGAGAAAAATTCTCAGTTTTCCAGAGTTTAAAACAAGTTTTCAAAGGAGTTTTTGGGTTTTAAACTTCCAATCTTATTTGTTTTGGGTTTTTGGAAAATCAAAGAACTAGGTTTTGGGAGATTGTATTGGTTTTCATTTTCTATCATTTACAAGAGATTTCCCAAGAAATTTTTCTTTGTTGCTTGTTTCCAAAAACACCTAGTTTTTACACTTGAGCTATCTTCTATCCTAATCTATTAGGATTATTTGTTTTGTGGAAAAAGAGAAAAGAAAGAGAGATTGTTTGTGATCTTTGGAACCACTTGTTGTAAACACCCTTATTCTTTTTGTATCCCTCTTTGGTAGAGGTGATCGGGTGATTGGTTTGCTCCCTCTAGTGAGAGGTGGAGTTGGTGGTTGTAACCCTCTTCGGTAGAGGTGTTGGTTATTGGTTGTTTGGCTACGGGCCTACCCTTCGGTTGTGAGGTGGTTATTTGAGAGAGGAGTTCGGTACTCCCTTGTTGTAAAAATCCTTCTCGGTGAAGGTTCCCTCGGTGGGAGTCCTCGGTGGACGTTATAGTGGATTGGAAATCCTACACGGTGGTGTAGGCGGGGATGTAGAGCTAGGGGCTCGAACCTCGAAACATATCTTGGCCTTTGCGTTTGATCCACTTGTCTCTCAACTCTCTCTCTCTCTTTATATTGTGCAAAGCATCATTCATAACATCATATCATATTTGCTTGTGTTGAGCATAATTCATATTGTCATATCATATCTATTTGCTTGTGTTGCCTTGCATCTTTTATATTGTTCATCCTTATATGCTTGGCTTGCTTGTGTGTGTGCCTCACTTATACTTAACCACAAGAGCTTCACATAGAACCTCAACCCATTCAAGGGGAATCAAGAGGAGTTAGTCCAGAGCCCTTCACGGGGAATTCGGCTACACTTGTTGTGTTGTATTAAGTTTGTGCAAGATTTGCATTAGCTTCCGCATTTAGCGCACTTAGTTTTTAAGATTAGCACTTACACCTATTCACCCCCCTCTAGGTGTTTTTTCAATTGGTATCAGAGCAAGTGCTCCTGATACTTAGGCTTAACATCCTAGGAGTGAGATCCATTTGTTTGCTAATCTTGTTTGCATTTGCGTGTTTGCACACATATAGTTTTTACCATGGACTTCATGACCCCACCTAATTTTGATCCTTCCAACATTGTTGTTTGGAAGTATATGATGTCCATGTACCTAAAGACCCTAGGTTTGCATGTCTTTCTTGCGGCCACCAAGAAATGCTATCTTGGAGATCGCAATCATATAGGGGCCAATGTACAAGCCCTAGAGGCCATTAGAAGCACATTATCTAAAGATTATCTTATACGTGTTTCTAACATTGATTCCGCCTTTGTAATGTGAAATTTGTTGACAACAACCACCAACACCTCCAAGCTTCAAGTGCAAATCCAACAAGAAGAGGAATCTAGTGGAGATGAATCCGAGACGCAACAATGCTATACGGTCCAAGGGAATTACTCCCTTGAGGTACATTCAGAATCTCAACTAGATAGTGATGATTGTGCTAGTTCTTCAAATGATTATGTTGATCCCCTTACTTTGAATGAAGAACTATCAATTGTTTGTGAAAAATTAATTGAAAAATATAATTTGTTGAAAAAGAAAAGTCTAGGAATTGAAAAAGAAAATAAAAGTTTGCATTCTAGACTTGACATTGTTTTACAAGAGAAGGATGAGATTGCTAATGAAAGGGACTCATTAAAATCTCAACTTAATCTTGCTTTAAATGAAAATAAAATTTTGAAAAATAAAAATGATTGTGAAGATGTTTTGAAGAAAAATGAATCTTTAACTTCAAAACTTGATTTTGTTTTAAAAAGTAACCATTCTTTGAAAAATGAAATTGAATTTATTTCAAAAGAATTAGAAATTTGTTTAAAGAAAAATAGATCTTTGAAAAATGATTTGGATTCTCATATTTGCCATGCTAGTGTAGCTTCTTCATCTAGTCTACCTAATGCATGTACCTCTTCTAGGATCAATGATGATATTTGTTTATTAAAGAAGAGTGTAGATTGTTTGGGCTCCACTTTGAGCCAATGTGTAGAGGGACACACACGCTTGGAAACTTTGTTTCGAAAGAAACAAGTTCCATCTATTCATGCACACCCTCCACGGCATACACATGCTCCTCACGGACACCATCACACAATGTATGCTCATGTGTACACTTGTACACATTGTGGACGTAAGGGCCACCTTGCTAAATTTTGCTTTGATAGATTACATAATGTAAATTTAGCAAAGAAGTTTATTTGGGTTAGAGAAGGTACTAACCCCCATGGACCCAAAAGAGTATGGGTACCAAAGACCACCCCTCCTTTATTTGATGTAGGTGTGGGCTCTCACATGACGTGAGAGTATCGGCACCTTGGAGTGGATGCGTTCCGTACTTAAAGGATATCAATTGGATGCATCACTTTCAAGGGAAGTTTGGTGGAAATGACCACCATGTTTTGGAGACAAGGAAAGTTGCCTTTTAGGTTTTGGTAACGATTCCTAACTCCTATTTATTGTTTTCATGCTTTTAATATTCATTGTTTATAGCATGTATTCATTATTTAGTGATTAGTATGAAAATGCCATGATAATTAGATTCTTGACATACATGTATAGTATTTGAGACACCCATGTTTAATGTGGATTATTATTTTGTGTTCTCATACTTGATTAGCTATCATGTACATCATAAATCTAATAACATGTGGATATTCATAATAATCATGTTTTTGTTTATCATGTTGATTTTTATCATGTTTTGATACTTCATGTGTTGATTACGTGTTTGAATGTTAGTTTTCATTAAGACTAGGTATATATTCGTGCATATAGTGGGCCACAAATAAATCTATATATATTTGGGCTTGATTGCTTATTTGAACCCATTAGATGTGCTAGTATAGTCTAGTTTTGATGATTCATGCATTTTAAATTTGTATTTCTATTTTTGGATTTGTTTTATGAGTTTTTCATTTCATGTATATGTTTATTTTGCCAAACCTTAAGATATACATGTATACCCCTTGAGTCATTTGCCTTTCATGCAAATCTATATATGGACTCAATCATGTTTAGGAATATGTATGTATACTTGTTGTGTTGACAATTCATACATATGCCTTGAAATGAAATTTGTTTTGGTGAAAATTTAGCTTTTCATGTTTCATGTTTTTGTGTATATGTTTAACTTCATGTATATGTCTATTTTATCTAAATTATTGTTATACATATACATCCTTTGAGCCACGTGCTTTAATGCATATATCCTTGTGGACTCTTTGTGTTTGGATATGTATGCATACTTTAATTTGTATAAGACATACATATACCTTGAAGATTAAATAAGTCTTAATGATTTTCATGTTTTCTTGTTTCAAGGAATTTTGATCTAAATTGGATATTTCATAATGCCATGTCACACATTACTTGTACACTCACCATTTTTAAAATATTTCTCATGAGTATGTTTTCATGAGCATGTATGGACTTTATTGAATATTGAGTGTTTTTAAGTGCTATGTGATTTACATGTGTTTTATGAAAATTATTTTTAGTTTATTCCTTACTTGAAGGATTTCGTACTAGTTTAAAAGATTTTCCATTTAACTAGTTAAGGTATTCTTCATTTTTGATAGAGTTTTTTCAAACAAAACTTATTTTCAAATCTATTTTTGAAAATCCCTACCCTCAATGGGAGGATGGATGGGAGATCATGTTCATGTATGCTTTAAAATGAAAATCATTTAAAACTTGAACCTTGATTGGGAGGTATTGTAATATGATGTATACACTTGAACTTATTGTTATGTCAATTGATATCATTGAACTCTTTCAATTGGTATCATTTTGATCTTTTTGTATACTC
The DNA here is from genome assembly GCA_038442645.1 of Agave tequilana. Classification (NCBI taxonomy): domain Eukaryota; kingdom Viridiplantae; phylum Streptophyta; class Magnoliopsida; order Asparagales; family Asparagaceae; genus Agave; species Agave tequilana. Next base: position 107,395 of record JAVJIF010011593.1, read on the forward strand.
ATATGTTTATTGTGTATGTATATCTTCAATTGGTATCATCTATTGGTGATTGGTACTCATTCTATTTCATACACATATACTTGTTTTATTTGTGCTCAAGATATAAATTTTCACAAATTTTGTTTATGCTAGAGCTTGAGCTTCAACTTTATTTAATTGATTTAGTATTCAATTGGTATCTTATTACAAGCCTACGCATAATTTTTGTTGGTATTTCATAAAGGGGGAGAAAATTCGTTTTTCATATTTCAATTGGTATTTGCCTTTCACTCCCTTGCTTTATGATAAAAAAATATATAAATAACAAGTTTAAATTGATATCATATTTTTAAAAGAAAAATACCTTCTTTTGATATCAAGATGTCTTATGTTTTAAATTGGTATCTAAAAATCTTGTTTAAAGAAAAATATAAAAATTTTGATTCATATTGACTATATGCAAGGAAAGCTTAACATCTCTTCCACATATAGATTCATGTTGAGTGCATCTTATATTGGGGAGCTTAACATCTCTTCTTTATGTGGTACACGTGTGTAGGGGGAGCTTCACATCTCCTCTTATGCATTACATAATGTGTGTTATGTGAATTAGGGCTTAACATCCCTCCTTCATGTAATGCATATGTGTAGGGAAGCTAACTTAGCGTCTTCCTCTTCATGAATATATATAGCATATAACATTTATTGATCTTTGTTTACTTTCAATTGGTATCAAGATGCTTCATTGACATATTTTCAATTGATATCCTAATTGATTGTTACCCCTTATTGACCTTGTTTTTGTTTTTTAGACAAAAAGGGGGAGAACATTGTTTTATTGTTTTGATTGACAAAAAGGGGGAGAAAGATTTTTACCCCTCATTTTATTGTTTTTGATTGTTTACCCCTTGTTGATGATTGACAAAAAGGGGGAGAAAGATTTTGGTTTATATATGCATACTTATGTTTTTGCATATATTAAGTTTTATTGGTATTTAGAGCATCTAGTATTTTTGTTAATGTTTTATTAATTTAATTGGTATCTAGAGCTTCTAGAATATGTTTATTTGTTTTATGCATGTTGATGCATACATGTTTATGTACATTCATTGCATATCTTTTGTTTATTTGTTTATGCATGAGTTAAGGGGGAGCTTCTTTGAAGCTTAACTTTAATCCATGCATATATAACTCCATGAGTTTTGTCATCATCAAAAAGGGGGAGATTGTTGGCCCAAAGGCCTTCTACCCTAGTTTTGATGATGATTAACTCATGTAGTTATGTTTACTAATAATCTTGTGTTGTTTAAGTTTTAGATCATTAACCAAGATATTAGTTGGTGATTAGCTTCAACAAGGAGTTTAGAAGCTTTTAAAGGTGATTCCGGTGCCAAAATTTAAAGATCATACATTTACACTCGGTGGATCATGTTTGGGACCAAGCCGTCTTGAAGATGGAAGATCATCAAGAAGACTTAGGTATCCTAGTTTAGTTTAGTGTGTTATAGATCCATTTGTAAAGCTTAGTATAGTTGATATGCTCAAGTGCACAAACACACACGTTTTCATGTTTTGGAATTGATTTTCTTGAATAGTAGATCAAAACAAGTTTAATTGATATATGTATAGTTGTTTCTATACATACATGCTTACATGACTAACACAAACTTATTTTGACTATCCTATTCATGTTTTGGAAAAATCAAGTTTGATAAAAATACAAGTGTTGGTTTTGATAAAATTTGCAAGACTCAAAAATGAATTGATATGATTGATATATGTTTTGAAATTTTATCACTTGTTTGTGTTTCAATATAAAATGATAAAACAAGTTTTGTGAATTTTTAGAAGACTTAAAAGATTTTTCAAAATATTTTTAAACTGGTTTTCTGACTCAGATTTCTGTTCCAGGCTTCAACCAGTCGACTAGTCAACTGACTTAGTCGACTTGGGATGAAGTCGGTCGACCGGGCCGGTAAACCGACGTGCACAGATCTGTGCACGTTTGGCAGACTTTGGACGGTCGACCGTCAGGGTCGACCGGGTCTGAGAGCAGAGCTATCTGTTTGTTTGGGTCGACCGTGCCGGTCGACCGTGTTTGCCCAACGGTCACATTTCTGACCGTTGGCGGTCGACCGGGCCGGTCGACCGGTAGCCTGTCAGGCTGCCAGCTCAGCCTAACGGCTAGTTTTCTGATGGGCCTATAAAAACCCCAATTCTTTGGGATTTTGGCCAAGGTTTTTACAAGAGAAAAATTCCCAGTTTTTCAGAGTTTAAAACAAGTTTTCAAAAGAGTTTTTGGGCTTTAAACTTCCAATCTTATTTGTTTTGGGTTTTTGGAAAATCAAAGAACTAGGTTTTTGGGAGATTGTATTGGTTTTCATTTTCTATCATTTACAAGAGATTTCCCAAGAAGTTTTTCTTTATTGCTTGTTTCCAAAAACACCTAGTTTCCACACTTGAGCTATCTTCTATCCTAATCTATTAGGATCATTTGTTTTGTGGAAAAAGAGAAAAGAAAGAGAGATTGTTTGTGGTCTTTGGAACCACTTGTTGTAAACACCCTTATTCTTTTTGTATCCCTCTTTGGTAGAGGTGATCGGGTGATTGGTTTGCTCCCTCTAGTGAGAGGTGGAGTTGGTGGTTGTAACCCTCTTCGGTAGAGGTGTTGGTTGTTGATTGTTTGGCTACGGGCCTACCCCTCGGTTGTGAGGTGGTTGTTTGAGAGAGGAGTTCGGTACTCCCTTGTTGTAAAAATCCTTCTCGGTGAAGGTTCCCTCGGTGGGAGTCCTCGGTGGACGTTATAGTGGATTGGAAATCCTACACGGTGGTGTAGGCGGGGATGTAGAGCTAGGGGCTCGAACCTCGAAACATATCTTGGCCTTTGCGTTTGATCCACTTGTCTCTCAACTCTCTCTCTCTTTATATTGTGCAAAGCATCATTCATAACATCATATCATATTTGCTTGTGTTGAGCATAATTCATATTGTCATATCATATCTATTTGCTTGTGTTGCCTTACATCTTTTATATTGTTCATCCTTATATGCTTGCTTGCTTGTGTGTGTGCCTCACTTATACTTAACCACAAGAGCTTCACATAGCACCTCAACCCATTCAAGGGGAATCAAGAGGAGTTAGTCCAGAGCCTTTCACGGGGAATTCGGCTACACTTGTTGTGTTGTATTAAGTTTGTGCAAGATTTGCATTAGCTTCCGCATTTAGCGCACTTAGTTTTTAAGATTAGCACTTACACCTATTCACCCCCCCCCCCTCTAGGTGTTTTTTCAGCCTTTCAAATTTCTTTTGACACCTAAAACACAAACATTTTTGCTCGCAGATTCAACTTATTATTTTTGACTCCAAAGTAGGTCGGACAACCAAATACCCACGACAAACTATAGTCTTGAGCAGCTCCACCAAACCAAATATCCAATTGAGTTTTACTTTCTATCGCAGTTGACGACTATTCATAAGATGGCTAGCATACACCAAAGTCTCAGCCTAAAATGATTTATCTAATGATGCATTAGATAAAAAATACCAAATTTCAGTAAGGCACGATTCAACTCTTTAGCTACTCAAATCTGTTTTTGAACTGTAAAGTGAATACTAATACCATTGTTTTGGCCAAATTGCAGGAATCAATCCTTGCATTTCCTAATATGATCAAATTATAGCACATTGAGCTTCATACTGGTCTGATTTTTTATCAGCCTTTTTCACTTCATGAACAAATTTAGGACGTCAAACTTTTATCTCATAGGGTATACCCAACAATGTCTAGATAAATCATCAATAAAAGAGATAAAGTACTGATGGCCTCTAAGCAATGTAATCTTGGTAGGACCCCATACATCAATGTGAACACGATCAAGAAGAACTCCCGCATGGTGAATTATGGTGTCAAACTTCACTTTTGTCTTCTTGTCCAGAACACAATGTTCACCAAATTTCAAATTGCAGATAGTTGCACCTTCCAACAGTCCTTGGTTCACCAAAGCTTACAAAAAATTCATGCCAATATTTTTGAGCCTCCTCTAACTTAACCTGGTAGAATCGCCATCCAAACATTCTGAAGCTGCTAAATGTTCAGTAACCGTACTACCATCAAGTAGTATAAGTTACGTCGAATGTCCTTCAGAACAACCAATAAGTCACTGAACATCTTGAGAACACCTTCTCCAAAAGTCCCTCTCAGGCTTTGCGCCTCCAAAACTCCAACTGAGATAAGATTCTTCTTCAATTAAGAAACGTACATCACATCTTGTAACTCTCTTACTATCCCATCGAACATCTTAATATGAACTGTACATTTCCCCTCAAGATGGCATGTGTGTCCATCTCCTAATGATACCATGCCTCTATCTAGTTTTTCAAAATGAGCAAATCACTTTCGCTTGGGATAAGCGTGATAGCTAGCACTCATATCCAAAATCCACTCAAATATCTCTGAGTTGCAAACTGTAGGAGTAATAGAGAGAAAACACTGAAGAGTCAGAATCAGTACCATCATCCGCCTGTGCAATGTCTGCCTCTAATTTCGGTCCCTTCTTCTTCAGCTTTGGACTATCAATCTTCCAATGTCCTTCCTTACAAAAGGCATATTGGTTCTTTCCTAATTCGTGATTACCGATCTTGGACTTACCAACATTTCTCTTGCCTTTTCGACGATTGAAAACAATTCTTCTTACAGTTAACACCTCTATTGTTGTGTACTATAAGAAGACGTCTTATCCTTCCTCCTCACCTTATAATTCATAAGAGTAGCCGACACATCATTATGAAGACTTACCATTGATCAAGGTTAGAACAAAGGTCCCATACTCTTCATCTGAAAAAGAGCTCAAAAAAATCAACGCCTTGTCCTCATCCTTAATCACCTTATCCACATTAGTTAGGTCTGCAAGAATCTTCATATAGTTGTTCATGTGCTAGCCATTGGAGATTTCATTCTTCAACTCGAAGCGGTAAAGACTCTTCTTCAAATGTAAATGATTCTTGATGTTCTTTGTCAAAATTTGCTCTTAAGGATCTCTCAAATCTTCTTTGCAGAAGTATTTGTCATCACATGATACTTGATGTTGTTGGCTCAAAGGTCAATCACTCTAGTTTTGATGATGATTACCTCATGTAGTTATAATACTAATGATCAGGTGATTTTTAAGTTACAGGTTTAACAAGATCATGGTTTTTAGATTTAGCTTCAACAAAAGACTCAAAGTCAAGTTTTGAAGCTAATACATGTTGATTCAAGAGCTCAAGTAGAAAGAATGCGCCACATACTCAAGAAGGAGTTAAGCTCGAGAGAATTAAAGTTTGGATGTGATGAAGCACTATAAAAAGAAAAGAAGAATTCATATAATGTAAGATTTAATTTTGTTAAAATCTAGTTTAGAATGCTCATTGAGAATACACACACGAATTGATATTAAATTCCATTTAAAGAAAGTTTATAAAATGAGTTTTTGACTTTTGAGAAAAAAATCTTGAAAAGATTTATTTCAAAAAGGCATTTTATTATTGCAAAAAGAAGTTGCAAATGTTTACAATTTATGTTGATTTTTGATCACATGTATTTGTCAAAAAGAATTTGTATAGACTTAGTTTCGCAAGATTTTACAAAGTATTTATATGGACTTTTAAAAGGATTTTAAAAGGAAATTAATTTACATGGATTTTTGGGTGGAGCCAGTCGACCGCACGGTCAACCGCCAGCAGAGCTGATTGTTTTGCCGATCAGCTGCCATGTCGACCGGATATGCACATGCTTGTTCACATTATGAGATGTGTATGGCGATCGATCGACCGGTCGACTGCAGGACAAGTTTGCTCTCTTGTATATGAGCTTGATCGACTGACCGATTGATAGCCAGAGTTACAAAGCTCTCTATTTGAGCTCGGTCATCCGACCGGTCGACTGCCATAGATGTAAAGCTCTCTATTTTGAGCTCGGTCAACCGGAGGCTCCAACGGCTCTATTTCTAGTCGGTTCCGGTCGATCGCCCGATCAACTGATTAGTCTCTAAAACTGCATATTTCATACACATCTTCACATTTATTTAATATTAAATTTTGCTAATAATACCTCTCTTGTATGTTTCTACGTCCATGGTATGAAATGAAGAAGAAGACCCAAAATCACCATTTAATTGGTGATTAAAAGCCTATAAAGATAGTCATTGACCTTGGAGAGTGGTTTCATCAAAATCAGGGGCCCAAAACTAGAAATCAGGACATGCAGCCGACAGAGAGACAAGCGGGCAGCGCGCAACAAGCGGCGCTACGCGCGCCGCCCACACGGAAACGTGGCCTGGGCTGCGTTTTCGCGGCTCTGGTATGGAGCCGCGCGCTAGGATTTGACACGCTGCTCCGTACCTATACCCTGGTGCCCAGTTTTGTCTATAAATACCCTGGGATTTTCAGAGCATGAGGAGGAGGAGTTTTGAAGTGTTTTTAGGTTAGTTTTTAGAGTTTTTCCCCTTGTTGTAGTTTAGGGTAGTTTAGTTTAGTTGTTCTTCTTCTTCCTCCTTTGTATTTTCCATTTCTTTTAGATCTTATAATAGGGGAGAGAGTGGTACATGGTTGGAAAGTAAGAGTGCTTTAATAGAAGGTGATAATCTATGAAAGGTACTCTCTTTATCTCTCCTTATTTTCTTCTCTTTAACTTCTTTTACATGTTTAGCTAATTTTCTCTCTTGGCAACTAACTACTAACCACTAACTTGCTAACTTCTTACTTGATAATCCACACTTGCAAGAGCCATTGATGGCTCATGATGATGGATCTAACACTCTAACATCCTAACTCTCTAACAAGCTAACATTACTTTATTTCATGCTTGCTCTTATTTAGTTTTGATGGTTTAAGTGTAGCTTGCACTTGTTATGTTGAGTTTGAATATGAAAGTTATCATATGGGTCATGCTTTGAAACGCTCTTGAATTAAGGACTAGTGATGGCCAAGGATACATGTGAGGCAACCATCACTAAGAGGTTAGCATGGTTAGTGGAGCCATTAGTAATTAGTAGCCATGGGTTTTCTTTCTCTTTTTACTTTTTTTTGATATACAAACAAAAATCACAAAAACTATTTCTTCTATGTTTCCCACTTCTTTGTGTTTCACCGTACTCTTCTCTTTTCATTCTTTGTTTTCTTTTCTTTTGATTCTTTAAAATTGAAGAAACTTTAACACACTCATGAACATTCCGGTAAAGCTTCTATCATTTTCCGTTCCTGTGGATTCGACCCGTTTAGCCTATATGCTATAACGGAAGTATCGAGGAAGCCAAAGCACGTATTTTTAACACTTGATTTTAAAACATATATTTTTCGCGCACGGTTTTTTCCCCGATCAAATTTTGGCGCCATTGCTGGGGATGGGAACGGTTTGATTTCATATTTTTGTTAACTTTTCTTCTTTATTTTTTGGTGTGCAGGTTAATATTTTAGCATTGCAGAAGTCCATACTTGCTTTTGTGTGGTTGGGTAAATTCTTGTATATTCTTATATTCTGCTGCTAGTTTTTGTTTATATTAATTGTGCACTGTAATAATTTTAAGAATTAAAATACGGTAATTGGATGTTTTAAAATAGTTTAGACATTTGCATCTAGGCACGTGTTGATTTCAATTCCAATATACTATATTTTATTCTTGTTTTGTTGTGATCATGACAGAGGTGTACATATTGCATTGCATATAGTTAGGACAAACACGTGGGGCGATTTACTCTCTTTATGTGTTCATTCTTATCTATATTGCATACTTGCACGAACTAAACTTAAGGGTAGAACTCAATACAACATAAGGTGGGGAAGCCATTACCCTCCCTTAGCCCAAAAAAATACCCCAACTCACACGACCCAAGCTTTAATAAAAATTTCTAGACGTTGGCCCCTAGGGACATCTCAGACTCATTTAGGAGATTGACCTAAGGAGAAAGTTATTAAAAGTTGACTCTTGTCATATTGGTGCCTAAGGTTGGGGATTGAGAGGCAAAACCTCGAAGAACAGTGGTTTGGCATAATTAGGCCCGTTGCTCCGGCACGGATACCTCCCACTGATATTGCCCCTACCTGGCCGATTAACTCGTGGTCAGATTCTGAAATATACCCCCCGTGGACAGTCTAACAAATTAAAAGTCGTCTAGGTCTAAGTCAACCCTAGCATAGGCTTGTTTTCTTTTTCTTTTTCTTTTTCTTTATTTGTTTGTTTGTTTATTTGTTTTTCTTTCTTGTAAATTGTGATATGAATTTCAACAACAATAATTTTTTCAATCCTAATATGAATCTATAATTCACCCCGACCTCATTTGATTCGGATAACTTCGATCCGGCTATATACAACATGAACCAACCATATATGCCGAGTTGGGATTATTCGACTCAATATGACCCATATCCCCAATCCTATAACTATAATTTTCAAAATAATTTTCACTTTCACAGAGTTCATGGGGATTCACTTCCCCCGAGTCAAATTTTCAACCATCTTGTCCATAATTTTTATTTCCCAATTTGGATTCACATCCTCCTTTTCCTGTCCTACCAACCGAAGAAAAAAATCTAATTTGGAAAGTAGTATGGAAGCCATGCTTGAGTCCCAACAACAAATTCAAAATTTGCTCAATTTTTAATTCTTCCCAAATCAAACTTCATATGCTTCTTTTCTAGAATATCTGATTGAAGAATCTGAGTTAGAAAAGCGTTTGAAAGTCTGTTGTGAAATGGCGCAACAAATTCAAAATATGTTGGACTTATCATCTCAACCAAAATTTCAAGAGTCATGCTTATCTTTTCTAGTCGCACTAATTCAAAATGAACAACCATCAGTCCTGGACTTGAGTTTGGAGCTCTTGCTTGAGTCTGAGCAACAAACTCAATATCTAATGGACTCACAATCTCATCACAATTTCCAAAATCAACTTCCATACTCACCTTTTCAAGAAGAACCAATTGCAAAAAGTATGAAAGACATGATTCGGACTAAAAATTCTGTTACCCGACCTATCAGTAGGTTAGGCTCAATAATGAGCGATTTAATCAATGAGAGCGAGGAAATTCTTTCTTGTCAACTTTTGACCAATCCTTGTATCCGTAACTCTACCGATTGGATCCAAGAATCATGTTATTTTGGAAATCAAGATTCAATTTCAGCAAACCCATTGAAACTTGACCAAACTCCAGGTTTGAAAATCACATTGACATTTTGGCCAGTTATCCCTTTCCTGAAATTGAAATTGAATATGAAAGTGATCCTGATCCTCAAGTTGGTGATTCTATTTCACTTTTTAATTCAATAATGACTTCGGTATCTTTATCAAATTTTTTCTTTATTCCGGAGTCAACATTAAATCTTGTACCAGTATACTGTGAAATTGAATCACCAATATCTTATGATCACACTTTATTGATGGGAAAGTGTGTGAACATTAATTCTTTAGTTTGGACCCCATTTTTGAACCAATTTTGACTCTACGTTTGAATCTCGACTTGATATGAGTCAAATTCCCGAGTCAGTTTCAATTTTTGTTCATGTTCTATTTGAGTCCAAATCAATCATCTCTCCAAATCACACTTCATTGTTGGACAAGAATGTTGAAGAAAATGACTCAGTAACTATTTTTGAAAATTGAAAATTGGATGGGGGTAATTTTTTCAATAAGATCATACAGTTCTCTAACATTTTACTGGATCGTATTAGAGAGGTCACTGGTGGGTTTCTATAAGATTCACAATTTCTGAATTGGGTAGCAACGCTTGGCCCAATTAGTCCACCACCGGAACCACCACCATGAGGTAATTTTCCTTTCCTGCCCGTTTGTTTCATGTATATACACATTCACGATGTATTAAGGACAATGCATGAGATAAGTGTGGGGGAGTTTTACTAACGTAGGTTGTTTTAATTTTTCTTTCTCTTACACTTCTTTTTAGGAACTTTTTAAAATTTTCTTTTGAATAAAAACTATTTTATTTTCTTTTTATAAAACTATTTGAATTAAGAGAAATAGTTTTGATTTATTTTTAAGAAAATTAAGATTATCTTAGGAATTAGGAAGACCTAAAATTATGATTTTTAAGCCAAGTCAAAATAATAGATCTTATTTAAATTTTAGGATAAGGAAGTAAGATTAGAAAGATAATTTGATCTTAAATTTTTTTGCCTTAGATTTATGCACTTCAAACTTACACAAATTTTTGGATTGAAATAAAGACTGAAAATGTCATAAAAACGCCATAAAAACATATAAAAATGATGATAAAATCACTTATTGAAGTTGGGTAATTATGCCTCAGGAAGCATGATTATTCACACCTAAAATTGTGGACAAAAATAAAATAATCCCTTTTAGTTTGTGGCCTTGTTTACTCGAGTCCTTAAGTCCGAGGGATGTTTTCTCATCTGGTGCCCTAAAACTATCTGGTTTGGGAGTCACCAACTAAAGACTCACTACCCGGGTAAGCTAGAAAGCCAAAGAAAATTAAGAGAAGAAAAATAATAATAATATAAATAAATGGCATGAAAGTTAAAGTCGATATCCAAAAAATCTTTACTGTTCACAAATTACAATTTCTCTAAGAGTTTTATAAAATCAAAGAATCAATTCAATTTTAAATCCTTACATTTAATTTATAACAAGATTTTGCATTTCGACTTAGTTTAAGGAAGAATAATTTCTGGTTAACCTATACCTTGGATCACTTAAATTTTCGCAAAAAAATTTTAACACTTTTCTCTATTTCAAAATGTGTTTTTAAAATACTAATATTTAATTTCTTTCTTCATGGATTTTGTGGGTGTAATCTGCTGAAAACCCTCAGGAGACAAAACTCCTCCTCTAGGGGAAACTTAGAGGTATAACGGCTTATTGCACATGCTTAGTGTAATCGCGTCACCTGCGAAAGTGGTATAATAATTTTCTTAGTTATCTTTTTCTCAGGACGAGCAAAAAGATAAGTATGGGGATATGATAGTCTCTAAAACTGCATATTTCATACCACATCTTCACATTTATTTAATATTAAATTCTGCTAATAATACTCTCTTGTATGTTTCTACGTCCATGGCATGAAATGAAGAAGACTCAAAATTACCATTTAATTGGTGATTAAAGCCTAAAAGATAGTCATTGACCTTGGAGAGTGGTTTCATCAAAACCAGGGGCGCAAACTAGAAATCGGGACATGCAGCCGATAGTGGGACAAGCGGGCAGAGCGCAGCAGGTGGTGCTGCGCTCGCCGCCCTGGACAGTCGCGGAAAGCGGTCTGGGCCGCGTTTTCGCGGCTCTGCTATGGAGCCGCGTGCTAGGATTTGACGCGCGGCTCTGTACCTGTACCCTGGTGCCCAGTTTTGCCTATAAATACCCTGAGATTTTCAAAGCATGAGGAGGAGGAGTTTTGAAGTATTTTTAGGTTAGTTTTTAGGGTTTTTTCCTTGTTATAGTTTAGGGTAGTTTAGTTTAGTTCTTCTTCCTCCTCCTTTGTATTTTTCATTTCTTTTAGATCGTGTAATAGGGAGAGAGTGGTACATGGTTGAAAGAAAGAGTGCTTGTAATAGAAGGTGATAATTTATGAAAGGTGCTCTCTCCTTGTTTTTCTTCTCTTTAATTTTTTTATATGTTTAGCTAATTTTCTCCCATGGAAACTAATTACTAACCACTAACTTGCTAACTTCTTACTTGATAATTCACATGAATCTAATAGCCTCTACTTGGCCTTACTCTTGCAAGAGCCATTGATGGCTCATGATGATGGATCTAACACTCTAACATTCAACTCTCTAACAGGTTAACATTACTTTATTCCATGCTTACTCTTATTTAGTTTTGATGATTTAAGTATAACTTGCACTATTATGTTGAGTTTGGATGTGAAAGTTAACATATGGGTCATGCTTTGAAACGTTCTTAAACCAAGGACGAGTAATGGCCAAGGATACATGTGAGGCAACTATCACTAAGAGGTTAGCATGATTAATGGAGCTATTAGTAGTTAGTAGTCATGGGGTTTTTTTTCTCTTTTTACTTTGTTTTAGATATACAAACAAAAATCACAAAAACTATTTCTTCTATGTTTCTCACATCTTCGTGTTTCACCGTACACTTCTCTTTTCATTTTTTGTTTTCTTTTCTTTTGATTCTTTAAAACATTGAAGAAACATTAACACACTCGTGAACATTCTGGTAAAGCTTCTATCGCTTTCCGTCCCTGTGGATTTGACTCGTTTAGCCTCTATACTATAACGGAAGTATCGAGGAAGTCAAAGCACGCATTTTTACTCTTGATTTCAAAACATACACTTTTCGTGCACGATTTTCCTCTGATCATCAACCGGCTACTATGTAAAATTCAAAAATTCGACTATATTTGGTTTTAGACTTTTATAGATTAGTTTCAAATGGCTATTTTAGGATAATAATGTCTATTTTTGATCCTCTATAAATAGGGACACTATTCACATCAGTAATATAAGCTCCAAGAATATTTTGGTGAAATTTTTCAAAGGATTTTCAAAGAGTTTTTCAAGAAAGAGCCTTAAACATCCAAACCTAGTTTTGAGCTTTCATTTTAAATCTTCTCTAAGTTTTCTCACCGACACAATTTTTGAGCTTCCACTCTCTATACTTGATTATAGGATTATGTTGTTGAGTTTTTATGATCTTAAGAAAATCACCATCTCTTGTATTGTTAGTTTTGGAGGTTGCGACCTCGATTGAGTTCGCGGGCTCGTGAGTTGCTTTGGATCTTGTGGAATCGGATTGGTTGGTTGTAAGAGAGTAAAGTATAGCGAAAATCTTTTATCGCGGTGAAGACAGGAACATAGAGCAAGTGGCTCAAATCTCGAAACAAACCTCTTGCTTGCGTTTGCAATTCTCTCTCAACTTAACTCTCTCCTATTTTCTCTTGTTCATTATATGTTCATGTGGTTGATTGCAAATTGTGTTAGTTTTAATTCCGCATTGTATTTTTAGATTTTTAGTCATTAACTATTCACCCCTTTGAGGTAGTTTCAATTGGCATCAGAGTTAATGCTCTTGATATTTAGTTTAACCACCATAGAGTAATCCTTCATTTGGCTAAAATTCTTTTGCATAACTACTTTATTTGTTCACACACTCACTCATGGCATCTAGTGATTTTTCAAGCATTAAATCCCCATATAAATTTGATGGTCTAAACTTTCTCTTTGAAAAGTGAAGATGACTTTGTTTCTTAAGTCTCTAGGATTTAGAGTAGCAAAGGTCTTCACCAAAGAATTCATTGAAACTCAAGGCAATGAGAAAACTTGGCCGAAATTATTGTCAAGGATTATAAGGCTAACGCTAAAGCACAATACGCACTTACACAAACACTTAATGATGATGACTTGTCACGAGTCATCAATTGTAAATAAGCTTTTGAAATATGAAATGATTTAATAATTACTCGTGATGGAATCTCTCAAGTTAAGAGATCTAAAATTGATTCTCCGTTCTCAATATGAGAACTTTTATATGAATGAAAGTGAAACTATTGATGAGATGTTGACCCGTTTTATCAAGATTACTAATGGGTTTTTTTTCCTTAGGTGATGTTATCGACAATGATTAAAAAATAAGAAAGGTTATTAGAGCTCTTCCTAAATCTTGAGAAGTTAAAGCTACTACACTTAAGAAGCTAAATGATAAAGAGAAGATAGACTTATCTAGATTTATTGAAAACCTTAAGGCTCATGAGATGGAGATGAAGGCTCGAAAAGAAAGAGAATCTCAAAAGAAGAATTGTCACATTCAAAGTCACTCCATCTATACCGAAAGATAAGCAGACTATGGATGAAGATGAAGAAGATTGGTTTGCCGTGCTCATTAGAAAAATTAGCAAGATGTTCTACAAAAAAAGTAGAATAAGTAACTTTCGAAGAACAAGAACACAAGATAAGAGTGAATGAAAAAAAGGAGAGAGGACCATACTACCATTGCAAGAAGTCAGGACACTTGATTGTCGATTGCCTGTCTCTTAATGCCACTTCCTCTAGAAAGCTACAAAACAAGAAGGCTGTGATGGCCACTTAGGATGATTCGGAGAGCGAACCCGAAGATGATGTGGATGTCGCCAACATGTGTTTCATGGTTATTGATGACAATCTCACCAAGGTAAATCTCGAACCTCATTTAAATGATGATGAGTTAACTATGGATGAGCTTGCAAATTTCTTTGAAGAATTACAAGAAAGATATGAGCTTTTAAAGGTTCAAAATAAGAATTGAGAAAAGAAAATATTTTTTTCCAAAATAAGTTTGATATTGCATTGAAAGAAGAGAGAATTTGTCTACTTATTTTGAAAAGGTGAAAAGGATTTTGAATCTCATAAATTGTTTGCAAGAGTAAAAGCTCTAAAATTATTTTTGATAAAAATTTGATCAATTAAATGAAAAGGAGAATGAAAGTTTTGGATGAGCCTCTAAAGAAAAGTGCTTTTGATTTAAACAAGAATGATTTTTTGTTTCCAAAGAGAAAAACTCAAGGGAAGCGTTTACCACTAGAACAACACACAGAGCATGTTCACAAAGCACAACACGCACATCATGCTTATTTGTATGGCAAGATAAACACATGTACACATTGTGGCTGAAAGGGCCATCTTGCACAATTTTGTTATAATAGATTTAATTTGAAGAATAAAATTTTTTGGATTCGTAAATATACTACCTTCTAGGACCCAAAAAGATATGGGTACCAAAGAACACACTAATTTTACTTCATGTAGGTGTATCCTCCTCTAAGTCTTAGGGGGCCCTTGATGGTGGGTGCATTTGGAACTCGAAGGACAAATTTACTTAGTGCATCGCTATCAAGGAAACAAGGTTAAAAAACCACCTTGTGAAAATAGAAATTGCTAGATAAAATCATATCGTAACATCTCCATCTATTTAATTTTTATTTATATTGTTTACATATTATGATGAAAGCTACTCTCTATATGTGAATTTCATGCTTAATGATTATGAGTTTGCTTGACTATATTATTCATTCATGTGTATTAGTTTATATAGACAATTTTGATAATATAATTTAATTATTTATTAGCACAAATTCAAGAAAGTGAATTGAGCACCTGAACTTTTAATCAAGAGAAATCTTGAGAAAAAGTTCGGAACCCTTCATGGGGCATATGATTGCAATACTTGGTTTAGCTTAACATTGATTGAATGTTTATTAGCATATTTTGTTGATGTAATATCTTGATTTTTTGCAAAATCTTGTTTTATTTCATGAACATGCAATTCTTGTGAAAACTTTATGATATACATATATGATCCTTAAGATATGCTTGTTTTTCATTCTATACATGTTCTATTTCATATGTATACTCAATTCATGTTTGATTATACTTGTATATCCTATTTTTGATGATTCTTACATATTACATGATATATCATGTTTAAGAAAAAGAATTTTCTTGAATTATATTTCCATATATTTACATTTATGATGTTAACAAAGTTTGAAAAATAATTTCATTTTGTGCAAAATTATTTTGTGAATGAGTTATTTACATAACTATTGCGCACTCACCCTTTTTGGTTTACCCATGATTTCTTATTCTTGAGCACGTATATGCTATATAGATTTTGGGCGACAATATTTGTGTAATTAGCATCTTCTATTTTATATATATATATATATATATATATATATATATATATATATATATATATATATATATATATATATACACATGATTTGTTTTCTTGTTATTTTTTAACTATTTTCCAAATTAATTTTATAAATCAGTAAATTTAATTTCTTTCACTTGGTAGTATTTTCAAATTACTTTCAAAAGATATTTAATTTCGAAAATGGTCACCCTCAGTGGTCGGTTGGTTGGATAATCATGGCTTGTATGATTTATTTATCATTCTTTTGACATGTGCATGTAGGTTGGTGATAGTAATGAGTTATACATATGATTTATATGATATTTGACTTTTTTATAGTCATTCTTTTTATATTATATATGTATACTCTAAATTATGAATGGTATTTCAATTAGTATACATATATATATGATTGGTTATGCATAATTAACAATGTCCATACATATTTTTACAGTACAATTGATTTCATGCTAAGCTTTATTTCAAATAAATTACAATATTTTTAACAAGCTTATGTATTGATTCTGTAATTGTTTCAAAAAGGGAGAGCCATTATTTAACTTAATTTGTATCTTAGTTTTATTCTCATCCTTTTTGAGAAAAATATTTTCTTTTAGCAAAATAGTTCATATTTTCATTAGTATCAATGATTCCAATTGCTATCAATTATTTCAAATTATTTTGCCAATAGATATCTATGTTGATTTCAATTTTCAATTAGTATCATTCTACATTTCAATTGGTACTAACTGGTATTATTAAAAAATTGCAATTGGTATTTGTATTTATCTACAAATTGGTATCTACCGTTTTGATTTCTACACATGTGCACAATATTTAGTTTATGCATGTATTGACTATATGCAAGGGGAGTTAACTTAATGTCTCCTCTATATGTATATTTATGATGAGCGTATTATGTAAAAAAGAGCTTGACCTCTCTTTTTTATATAGTATAAATAAGTAGGGAGATCTTAACATCTCCGTTTATACATTGTGTATTATGCTTATGTGGTTTAGAGCTTAGTCATCCCTTCTCCATGTAATATAAGTGTATAGAGAGTTAACTTAACATCTCTCCTCGTCATGAGTCTATATCTCATGTAAGTCTACTTCATTTTTTTACCCCTTTGTTGATGAATTGACAAAAGGAGAGAGAAATTCAAAGTTTATATATGCATGTTATTTATGTTTTATGCATATATGTTTGCTTGTTGGTTTATATTTAGAACTTTTATTGAATATCTACATATTTTTATATTATGCATGAGTTAATAGAAAGTTTTCATAGAGCTCTTCTCTATTCCATGCATATATAGTTCCATGAGTTTTTCATCATAAAAAAGGGGGGGAATGTTGGCCCAAAGGTCTATCACTCTAGTTTTGATGATGGTTACAGTTATAGTACTAACAATCTTGTGATTGTTAAAGTTACAGGTTTAATAAGATCATAGTTTTTTATGTTTAGCTTCAATAAAAGACTCAAAGTCCAGTTTTGAAGCTAATACATATTGATTCAAGTGCTCAAACACAAAGAACACACCATATACTCAAGAAGGCGTCAAGCTCGAGGAATCAAAGTTTGGATGCAATGAAACACTACAAAAAGAAAAGAAGAATTCATATATGGGTTGTTTGGCTGCAAGGAAGTGGACGGAAGTAAGAAAATAGGGAAGTATAATTGCTCACTTCCTTATCTATCCAAACACCGGAAAAGGAAATAAGAAAACCCCTTTTCCTTTCTCTTTTCTCTTTTACACAATTATTTCCTCACTTTCAGAGTGCTACAGTTATTTTTGTGGTCATGTAAATCTCATTTGTAATAAGTTGTAGCACAAAACAGTTAATTTTTTCATCATGTAAATCTCACTTGCATTCTAATTACAGTCCAATTTTTATTTTCTTAATTAATTTTTATTTTAATTTATTTTGCGGTCAATTTTGTGGTCAACTTTTCCACTTCTACTTTCACATTACCATCAAAAACACCAGAAAAGACAAAAACATTTTTCAAACCACACTTCCAACAACATCCAAACACCGAAAAACTTACTAACCAATTCTCAAGTTCCAAAGGGATTATTACTACTTCCTCAATTCCTCACTTTCTCACTCCACCCTTAACCAAACATGAATGTAAGATTTAGTTTTGTTAAAATCTATTTTAGAGTTTGGAATGCTTATTGAGAATACACACACAAAAATAGATATTAAATTCCATTTAAAGAAAGTTTACAAAAATGAGTTTTTGACTTTTGAGAAAAATAAATTTGAAAAGATTTATTAAAAAAAGGTTTTATTATTGCAAAAAGAAGTTGCAAATGTTTATAATTTATGTTGATCTTTGATCATATGTCTTTGTCAAAAAGAATTTGTATAGACTTATTTTTGCAAGATTTTACAAAGCATTTTTATAGATTTTTAAAAGGATTTTAAAAGAAAAATAATTTATATGGATTTTTGGGTGGAGCCAGTTGACCGCCAGCAGAGCTGATTACTCTGTCGGTCGACCGCCTGGTGCACAGGCTTGCGTACATTATGCATTGTGCATGTCGGTCGGTCGACCGGTCGATCGCATAACAAGTTTACTCTCTGGTTTTTGAGCTCGATCGACCCGACCGCCAGAGTTACAGAGCTCTCTGTTTAAGCTTCGTCGACCGACTGATCGACCGCCTAGATGCAAAGCTCTCTGTTTTGAGCTCAGTCGACCGCATGGTGGACTGAAGGTCGACTGGAGGCTCCAATGGCTCTATTTCTAGCCGTTGGCGATTGACCGCCTAATCGACCGACCACTGTGTAAAATCCAAAAATTGCCTTTAATGACTATATTTGATTTTTGACTTTTTTGGATTAGTTTCAAATGGCTATTTTGGGATAATAACGTCTATTTTTAGTCCTCTATAAATATAGACACTATTCACATTAGTAATATGCACTCCTAAGCTCTAAGAATATTTTAGTGAGTTTTTCAAAAGATTTTCAAAGAGTTTTTCAAGAAAGAGCCTTAAACATCCAAATCTAAATTTGAGCTTTCATTTCAAATCTTCTCTAAGTTTTCTACCACGATCTCTGAGCTTCTACTCTCTATACTTGATTATAAGATTGTGTTATTGAGTCTTTGTAATCTTGAGAAGATACCCATCTCTTGTATTGTGAGTTTTGGAGGTTGCGGACTCAATTGAGCTAGCGAGCTCGT